>PVIC010008571.1:0-47658 GCA_004025085.1 Thryonomys swinderianus
GAACACCGAGGAGGGTGTAATGGTAGTAGGCTTTTGTTTTGCTTAGTTTTTTTTTTTTCAGTAAACTTTATTGGTACATTATATACACAGCTCACAATCACACAAAATATTGGGGAATTCGTACGAATATTGTTTTGCTTAGTTTTTTGTTTGTAATACTAGGACTCAAACCCAGGGCTTTCTCACTGAGCTACCCCCTCTAGCGAGTCAACAAACTAATGCCTAAGAGGAGTTGCTGAGAATGACTAACCGATGGATGGTAGAACAGGTACCAATTGACAGCAAGACGAACGGAAGATAAGGGAACACGACGTCTGGCTTTATCATCTTCGTATTGGTGGAGGAACAACACAGGAAATCACAAACGCCTCGCGACGCACGCCATTTCAAGCCTCTCCTCACGAGGCCGCAGACTAGAAAGGGTGGAACCAAAGTGGGCGCGTGCGCGGCGCCTCACCAGCCGGTTCACGTGACGCCAACCCCTCGCGCAGGCCTGCTCTGGGTTCACCGAGTGCGCGTGCGCGGATTGCTTGTTTCCCCGCCCACTTCTCTCACGTGGCTACTTCTCATCCTGGGCATGCGCGCATGTAGACAAGTGCATGGCAGCTTCTTTTCTCCGCCCCTCAAGTAGCCCCTACTTGTCACCCTAGCCCGACAGGAACCTCCGGAAGTGTTTGTGCATGCGCGCGCACACTGCACCGCCCTCCGAGTCACGTGGCCGCTGATTCGGCGAGTTCTCCAGTACAGCGTTCCTACCTCCAGTTCTCAGAGTCCGGCGTTATGGCTGCCACTGTACCCCGTGTTGCATCTCTCTCTTCTCTGCTTCCCCTTTTCCTGGGTCTCCTCTTTTTCTCCGCCCCTCATGGCGGCAGCGGCCTGCACACTAAGGGCGCCCTTCCCCTGGATACAGTCACTTTCTACAAGGTAACGGGGGCGAGAACACGGCGTACAGGTGCAGCTGGGGCGTTGGGGGGAATGCAAGCCCTTGAGGGACGTTGGCAATGGGGCTGACGGAAGGTGGTCCAATTACGACAACGCCAGTGCTTCCCACCATCCCATAGGCCTGGTGGAGTTTGGACCGGGGGCGTACTCCGACCCCAGGGCACACGCGCTCCGGGGGACCTGGCGCGCCCTACAACGGTTTTACATGCTTCCTCTTTTATGGAAGAGCTGTAAAGAAGCTCGGAGGCAGTTAGGTGCCTCTTACGCTTTACCGATGGGGAGAGCACAGTGTCGAGCGAGACCCAATCCACGAGTTCTAAGTGGGAGACCAGAGGGTGGAGCGAAGAAATATACCCGCCCTGCGGTTGCTAGCAGAGTGGCAGGGAGGTCCTGTTAATGTTTTCTCAGGTTTCTCTGAAGATGGATTACAACATGCTTTGCAACATTTAAAAACGGTATAGATACGTTACGCATCGCCTAGAAAAATGCAGGCATTAATAATAAGCTGCAGTTCAGCCATCCTGCAGGAAACATCTGGGGTCTGAGAATCGCGTCAAAGCATGGAAGGAATTTGGGATCCTAGTCTGCGTGAATGGACAGTAGAACTGTTGAGTACAACACTGCCCTCGTATTCCTCTCCGTTTGCATCTGCTTTCAGTCATTAACGAATTTTAACTTCCTCCAGATCCGCAAGCTAAGCGTTGCCAGATACTGTAGTCACTCGTTTTATTTTTTTTTGTACACATTATGAGGAAGTGAAACCAAAATGGAGCTATAATGTGTTTCCCAAGTAGTTGAATTTTTCTATTTTGTTGTGCACTTGGCAGTTGTAGTTCATTGAAGGCAAAAAGTTTCAAAGAATTTAAGCTGGGCCTGGTGGCTCACACTTGTAATCCCAGCACTCGGGAGGCAGACAGGAGGATTACTGAGTTCGAGGCTTGACTGGGCTACATAGTGAGCTCAGAGCCAGCCTGAACTATAAAGCGAGACCCTATCTCAAAAAAAAAAAACAACACAAATATATACATATGTACAAATATACACATATACAAATACACACACACACACACACATATATATTTGGATTCTTAGTTGTCAGGCACACGCCACTGGTGCCCTGTTTTTTGGTCCTTTTTGGGTAAAGTGGGAATCGGGTAATGTCACTGTCCAGGTGTGACTCAGAGGGATGCTTTGTACTATAAGGTCCAACAGTATCTGCCAGTCCATTGGTGCCACTGCAGTCCTTTTTACTCCACACTGATCTGGGCAGTCATTAGTGTAGCCTCCTCAGTGGCCTCTCTGCTTCCACCTTCAGTCTCTGCACATTAAATCCTAACTGATCTACCCTTGTCTCCTCTACTGATCTGTCTCCCACCCCCACTTTCTCTGGTCATACAAGCCTTCCTTCTAGCCTTTGAATGTTCCTAGCTCATTATTACCTTTGGGCCTTAGCACTAGCTGTTCCTTGTGATTTCAACAATATTTGCCCAATCTCTGGTAGGCATTGTTTAGGCTTAGGAAAGGTGTATCTTCTCAGAGGCATTCCTTGGTTCCACCCTCAGGTCGAAGTTTGCTTTCTTTGTAGACTGCTCATCACTGTTTTTTTGTTGTTGTTATTGTTGTTGTTGTTTGTTTTTGTGGTTATCTGCCTCACACACTGTCCTATTCTGTGCTTGTGAGGAAGTGCACTTTTTTTGTTTACTGTCAGCACAGGGTAGCAGGTTACCCATCACACAGAGGGGACTAAATAATCGTTTGCATTGCCAGGGGTGGTGGCACATGCCTGTCGTAGCACTTGGGGGGGCTGAGGAAGGAGGATCACCACCAGTTTGAGGGTAGACTACATAGTGAGTTGAAAGTCACTCTGAACTACACATAGAGACCTGTGTCAAAAAAAAAATCATAAATGAACAAAAGTTTTCTCCAGTCTTTTTCCAAATCTCACCTTTCTCCCATCACCGATGAACACTAGGGGAGTTTGTTTTAGTGTTTTATATAGCAGACTTGTTTTATATTTTGCTTTTCAGTGATTTCTAACATCTTTTTTGCTTCTTGCCTTTACCATCACTTAGAATGGGAGATTCTGTTTTATTCTTTGTTCACTTAGAATAGGTGCCTGGTATGTGATGAGCCTTTAATAACTTTTTATTCAATGAATAAAGAATTTTTCTCAGGTTAGAAATGTAGCTTTGTGGTACAGTGCCATCATGACACGTACCATACCCTGTGTTTCTTTACAGTACTTTAAAGAAGTAGGTTGCTTGACTATAGTATAGGTATAGAAGAGTTGATTCCTCAAGGACAAGGGAAGGGGAGAAGTTTCTAAATCAATCAGAAGATAAAGACTGCAAACCAGAGACTAGGGATATAGCTAGTGGTAAAGCAGTGTTCTAGCATGTATGAAGCCCTAGGTTTGGGTCCTTGTACCACAAAAAAAGGGTGGGCCTGAATTAATACACACTAGTATAACAAGTCAATCCTTTTTTTTTTTTCCCCCCACGGTACTGGGTATCAAACTCTGGCCCTTGTGCTTCCAAGGTAGGCACAGTACCACGTGGGCTAAATTACCAGCCCCTAAATTAATCCTTTTTTAACATAACAAAAGTTTACAAGCTAGGAGGCCAAGTAGGAAAAACACAAGTTCAAGCCCAGCATAGGTGATTTAGCAAGACACTGTCATAACATATAAGGTAAAGGGCTAGGGATGTAGATTAGTGTGAAGACTTTGGGGTCATTAGCAGGGAAAAAAGGGAGAGGGTTGGAGAGACAAGAAAACAATTCTTTCTAAACTACTTTGCTTTACCTGGATAGCTAAGAATGATACATCTGGGCTAGGGACTTACTTCAGTGGCACCATATCTACTTCTAGCTCAAGGTCCTTGAGTTCAGTCCCCAGTACCACAAAAAGAAAAGTAAAGTTAAAAGAGGGAGGTCTCGGGCCAGAGGGTTAGCTCAGTGGTTCCGGAGCCTGCCTCACAAGCGGTAACCACATACAATGCTGGGCGTGGAGACTCAATGCCCACCAGCAATTAATACTGCATACCACAGTGCTGGGCGTGGTGGCTCACGCCTGTAATCCCAGCACTCAGGAGGCAGAGACAGGAGGATTGCTGAGTTCGAGGCTTGCCTGGGCTACATAGTGAGCTCAGGGCCAGCCTAAACTACAAAGCGAGACCCTGTCTCAAAAAAAAAAAAAAAAAGAGGGAGGTCTCTCAGTTCTATTTCAGTGTTAAGACTACTACTGTGTGATTATTCCTGTTATTCCATAATATAAGTATACTTCCTTGGAGATAGGAACCCTGTGGTGTTTTGTTGTTGTTAATTATTTTTTGAGACAGGGTTTGCTAAGTTGTTCAGACCGGGCTTCATCTTGTCACCCTCCTGTCTCAGCATCCCAAAGTGCTGGTTATGTTGTGCTTTTTATATATGTTTTCCTCCAGACATGTAGCATCTGCTACCAAACACTGCGAGAGTTCTGTTCATTATGTCTTTTCAGAGCATGTGTCACACTCCAGGCACTGTGGGACCCTAGGGATGCAAAAGAAAATAGAGCAGACCACATCTTTACTTTCATAAATGTATATTCTAGTGGAGAGGACAGAAAACAAGTAAATAAGATTTCAGAAAGTGACTAATATGCTCACCAGGGATTAACCTCAAGTGATACTGCACTTACCTTGGAAGTATAAGGGACCCCCCCACACACACACACACAAAAAAAAAAAAAAAAAGAAAAGAAAAAAATTGAACAGTGACTAATACAATGAAGAAAATACATCACATGGAAATATATGATAGAAATGCAGCAGTAATAGATCATTGGAGGAGTCCTGTGCATTGGAAGAGACATTTGAACTTAGCTTTGAATGATAAAAGTCTGCCATACAGAGAACTAGGGGAGGCCATTATATTCAGCAAAGAACAAATGGAAGGCCCTGACCAGAATGAGTTTAGTGTAACAAGGCCAGCTGGGCCAGAGGGATGTGATCTGATTTTATATTTTAAGTTTTCCCTGTTTCAGGCCCCCAGAGCTCAGGCTTTTGGTGTCACTGACCATTAAAAATGACCTGTTCTGCTTCTCCTTCCTTTGTTTCCCTAGTCAGTGTTAAATAGGCATAAAAACCTAAACCAAGATGGACTGACTACACAGTAAAGGACACAGACCAACAAACACATTTAGTTCTTTGCCTGAGCTGGAATCATGTCAGTTTGATATAATTATAGGCAGTGATTGCTTGTGATGAAAACCTGACCATACTGATCCCTGATTCCCTAGAAAAGCAAAAAGCTGTAAGGAGAAAGAAAGACAATATTAATGACCACAGGCACCTTGTTAGATAAAATTTGTGCATTGAGAGAAACCATCAAAACATCTTTAGTTCCTCAGTAAGTTAAATGAAGACTTACCATATGACCCCATCAGTTCTGCTAAGTATACCCAAAAGAATTGAATATAGTGTTCAATCCAGAATGAATGTTCAGGGCAGTCTCAACAGCCAAAATGTAGAAATGACCCAGATGTCCATCGTACAAATAAATAACTTACTTGGCCATAAAAAGGAACAAATTACTGTTGAATATGATAAGGACAAACCTTTAAAAAGTTATGCTAAGATAAAGAAGCCAGAACCAAAGGTAATTGTACTGTATGATTCTATTAGAATAGACAAATCCAGACCCACAGCTGAGGCAAGGAAGAGGAGGACTGAGGAGTAAATGTTTAATAGGTACAGAGTTTACTTCTGGGGGTATTGAAAATGTTCCGAAACTAGATAGTAACAATGGTTACACAACACTGTCAACGCATGAAATTCCACTTTAAAATGACAAATTTTATTTTATTACAATTAAAATAAACATCTTGGCAGTTTAAGACATGGAGATCTAGTCAGAAGAAACTGACATTCACCCAAGCTTTACCTTCACCAATTCTGCCCTGAAATTGCTGGGTTTGAACTCTGACCTCTAGCCAGATGGTTTTGTTTTTATTTTCAGATTTCTAGTTCAGTGTTCACTGAGAAAGGCATCCTTCTGAGATAATGGCATACATGCAGAAGGCTTCCTTGGCTTTACTGAAAGGAAAACTGAAGGGGAACACCTTGTGTATTCTAGATTGGGTTGTATAATATATACTGTATATATTATTAGTGTGAACAGTTACCTAGAGGAGTGCCAAACACATAGGAGGTACTCACTACAAACTATTAAGTGAATAATAAGTGAATAAATGAAGTAATGTAGATTGTGAGAGCTTGTCTCCTTTGAAGGCTTGTTTTCACTCTGTTTCTTAAACAGGGGCTCCTTGGGTAGGGGAATTAACCCAAAAGCCCCTGGACACCCCACTTGATCAGCTCTATGCACCCTCAGGTCATTCCCAAAAGCAAGTTCGTCTTGGTGAAGTTCGACACCCAGTACCCCTACGGTGAGAAGCAGGACGAGTTCAAGCGACTGGCTGAAAACTCAGCCTCCAGCGATGATCTCTTGGTGGCGGAGGTGGGGATCTCAGGTATGAACCTAAAAAACAGTCTCAAAGAGCTTAAGTGACTTCTCAAAATGTAGTGTATGGAGGGGCTCACCCAGAATTCCACCTAAAGCAGGGCATGGTGGCACATGCTTGAAATCCCAGCACTTCAGGAGGCTGAGGCAAGAGTTTGCAAGATTTTGTTTTGTTTTTTGAGACAGGGCTTCGCTTTGTAGTTCAGGCTGGTCCTGAGCTCACTATGTAGCCCAGGCAAGCCTTGAACTCAGCAATCCCTGCCTCTGCCTCCCAAGTGTTGGGATCACAGGTGTGAGCCACCATGTCCAGCATGTGGTTTGTGGTTATCGGGATCGAACTGGGGACCTTGCACTTGCAAGGGAGACACCAGAACCACTGAGCTAAATCCCTAGCCCAAGAGTTTGCAAGTTTAAGCCCAGTTTTGCAACACCCTGTCTCAAAATTAAAAAAACGGCTGGGGGTGTAATTCAGTATGAAGTCCCAGTACGGAGTACAGGGGAAGTGACAATACAAATTTCACCTGAATATTTATTATCAGTGTAGCAAGCACTTGCCAGACCTAACATCTTCCCTGTTGCCTCTATTTTCTCTCAAGCTAGAATTTCACTAGTCTGAGCCCAGTAGAGATAGCTGGCATACCTCTCTAGGGCATCTGGCCAATTTTGACTCAACAACACCTCAGTTTGAGGCTTTTTGAATAGTAACTTTAATGTGCCCCAGCATGCTTTTGCACACCTGTAATATCAGCCGTTGGGAGGCTGAGATAGGAGGAACTCCATAAGTTCAAGGCCATCCTGAAGTACCTAGCAAGATGTTGCCTCAAAAAAATAATAATAGCTAACATCACATGTTTATGTCTGCCAGGCTGCTGTGTATATTTCATTCTTGTGAGAACTCTAGACAGAAGTGCTGTGATTCCCTTATACCCTACTTTTTAAATCAAGTTAACTGGGCTGGGGATGTAGCTCAGTGGTGCTACTTCTGGCCTGACAAGTACAAGGTCCTGAGTTCAATCCCTGGTACTGCTACAAAAAAACAGTCAAGAAAATGATGCCTAGAGTGAGCTATTAAATGTCAGAACTAGTATCAGAACCTTAGGTTTCTGATACTATTACTCAGTAATACTTGGCCTGGGCAATTTCTTCTTGCTGAGATGTAAGAAACCAGTTGTCAAAGCACTGGCCCTTGGAACTGCTGCTGCCTGTTAGGAAGAATACTGCAAACGCTACCAGGAACTAACACGTATTAAGCACTCAGCTCTGAAGGTCTCACATACACTTATCCTCCCCACACCCCTTGGAGAGCAGGGACTACATTCATTACCTACCACATATTCCCCTTTCTCACTAAACTCCAGCCAGATTGGAATTTTTCCTTAAATAGACCAAGGTCAATCCTCTCCCCTGAGACACTTCCCCTACCTTCATGAAGCTGTCTGTATGACAGTTGGGTTCTTTAGCTGCCATCTGAAGCCTTCCATAGCTGCTGAAAGTGACATTTATTTATGTTTTTTTTGTTTTGTTTTGTTTTTGAGGCAGGGTCTCACTTTGTAGTTCAGGCTGGCCCTGAATTCACTGTGTCGCTCAAGCTAACCTTGAGTTCAACAATCCTCCTGCCTCTGCCTCCTGAGTGATGGGATCACAGGTGTGAACCATCATCCCTGGCATTGTGGTGTGTGGTACTGATTGCTTGGTGGGTGTGAGTCACCATACCAGGTATTGTAAGTGGTTACTAGGGATTAAACTCGGAACCCTGAGCTTGCACAGCAGGCACTGGAACCAATGAGGTAAATCCCCAGCCATGAAAGTGACTTTCTTACCATTCCTGTTATATCATCTTGTTTTATTTTCATCATGACATAATAATTCATGCCAGAGGACTTGCTACTCTGACTCACAACTAGGTCCTTAGTACTTAAAACAGTATCCAGCTCGGGGCCGGCGCCTGCCTTGCAAGCGCAAGGTCCTGGGTTCGATCCCTGGTAACCACATACAATGCTGGGTGTGGAGACTCACGCCCACCAGCAATCACTACCACATACCACAGTGCCGGGGCATGGCGGCTCACGCCTGTCATCCCAGCACTCGGGAGGCAGAGACAGGAGGATTGCTGAGTTCAAGGCTTGCCTGGGCTACATAGTGAGCTCAGAGCCAGCCTGAACTACAAAGCAAGACCTTGTCTCAAAAAAAAAAAAACCAAAAAAAAACAGTATCCAGCAGAGTGGACATAAAATATTCTAAAGGGGGAATTGAAATTAGGGCCCCACTTTGAACCACTACACAGCCAAAATTCTTTCCCTCTGCTCAGTTAGACCCCATAGTAATATCCTGGCCATGGTCATACCCCTCATCTTTGGTTTCTGTTCACAGATTATGGTGACAAACTGAACATGGAGCTTAGTGAGAAATACAAGCTGGACAAAGAGAATTACCCAGTCTTCTATCTCTTCCGGGATGGAGACTTTGAGAACCCAGTCCCATACAGTGGAGCAGTTAAAGTTGGAGCTATCCAGCGCTGGCTAAAGGGACAAGGCATCTACCTGGGTATGCCTGGTTGTCTGCCTGCCTATGATGCCCTGGCAGGGGAATTCATTAGGGCCTCAAGTGTGGAGGCCCGCCAGGCCCTCTTGAAACAGGGGCAGGAAAGCCTCTCAGGTGTGAAAGAGACTGAAAAGAAGTGGGCTGAGCAATACCTGAAGATCATGGGGAAGGTCTTAGATCAAGGTGAGGACTTCCCAGCAACTGAGATGTCTCGAATCACCAAGCTGATTGAGAAAAATAAGATGAGCGACGGGAAGAAAGAGGAGCTCCAGAAGAGCTTAAACATCCTAACTGCCTTCCAGAAGAAGGGGACTGAGAAGGAGGAACTGTAAAAGGCACTGGATTTCCCCAGGGTTGCAGGCCCAAGTCGGGAGGGGAGAATTATGTGCTGGCCGCAAGACTCTTGTAGCATATAATAGGGTGGTAGAAAAACTGGTATTAAACCAGAAATCTGAGCCCTCAATATGCCTAGACGTTGATGCAGATGTGACCATGCTTAGAACGTCTCTAGAGCCAGTCTAGGGATAGCTGGAACACTTCTCTGATGATTAGCGAATGGCCCCTCTGAAGGAATCGGTGCTACAAAGATGAAGCTACTGCCCGGGTCCTTGAGTGTAATTCTGATCCAAATAAAGTTTCAGTGTTTTGGTTAAGTGGACCTGAAGCCGTTTGTTTCTTTCTCAAATTATGCTCTGGATTATGACTTGCTTTCTTTGAATTTTGTTTTGCTTTTAAAGTTCCTATGGACTCCACTCTGTCAGGGAAACAAATTATCTTGGTAACTCTGGAAACTGGTCTCAGTTTAAGGTACAGGATATATTTCCACTGATACTCAGAGTCATATGTATTAATTTTAGATGGTAAAATACGTTGCCCTTGTTCAAACTCAGAAAGCAGCACTGATAACAATGAACAAACACTGGGCGTGATTTCTTATGATTTATGAGATGTGTATAGCAAATTCTTTTTTAGAGGTTAGACAACTAAATTATATAATTAAGCCCAATTTGAAACCTAAAATTATTTCCCAGTTGAGTGACTTACTTTATCATTGGTAGTTAGTAAATACCAACTTCTAAAAGGCAGTGTGCAGCAGGACGTGGTACTGTATGCCTGTAATCCCATCTCACGGGAGGCTGAGGCCAGAGGATCCCTGTGAGTTCAAGGCCAGCCTGGGCTACATAGCAGACCCTGTCTGAAAAAAGCAGTGTGCAGAGCAGTGTACTGACTTTCAAATTTTTTTCTCAGAAGTGGTGAGCAGTTAATCTGCAATGGTGAGCTTGCTAACAACCCCTCTCATAAGCATTTAAAAATGCCATCAGGCTGGGTATTGTGGCACACACCTGTAATGCCAACACTGGGAGCCTGACACAGGATGAGGCTCAGTTTGAGACCAATCTGGGTTCTGAAGTGAGTTCAAGGCCAGTCTGGGATATATAGCAAGACCCTGTCTGAAAACAACTAAATAATAATAAACTACAGCTTCTGAAATATATCTAAATGCACACAGAGGAGTTAAATGGAGTTGGCTGATAAAACCTTGAATTGTTTATTTTTCTCAATTTCAGCTGCATTGGTATTAATCATTGGAAAACAGGAAAATCCATGTGTTAAATTGGTCAGAACAAAAAACTACCTTATGCTTCAATTCATTTAAATAAAAGATATACCTAAACACCCCTCGTAAATGACATGCATTCTATATTTCAGGAAAGAATGTAATTCTATGTTGGTCTAATAATTTTAGTATTTACCTTTTTTTTTTGAGACGGGGTCCTGTTGTGTGGTCTAGGTGGCCTTGAATTCATGGCAATCCTTCTGCCTCAGCCTCTTGGGTGCACCAACATACCTGGTGCCTTCTCGTTATTTTAACTGAAACTCTTGAATGCTTCTAGGCATCCAAACTTGTAGCTATTCCTGTTTCTTCCATGTAAGCCAGATTACTTTTAAAGAACCGAGTATTCACGGTTGTATGGAAAGTAGTTAAGACAACAAATGGCAGGTAAGTAAAGGACCCTACAGTCACAGTCCCTCAGTGTGGTCTAGAGTCTGTTTTGAGGTATAGAAGGGGTGGTGGCAGTCCATCTATTCCATCTATATGTGTCATTGTCATTGAGCAGGTTCAGCTCAGAATCTTGAACTGAAGAAACATGCTATGGGACTAACTAGATGATCATGTATGAGGCCTTTTGCTACCAAGAATTTTTTTCAAAGATACCTAAAGTCTGAAAGGATATGGATGAACACATAAAATTCACTCCCCTGACTCTGAAGATTAATGGATTCCTTTCCTGTGCTTCATAGTATGTAATAAATATTGTGGCTCAGTGCTGCTATTCAAACTAATGAAGGCTACCAACTTCCGAGATATAACTGAAGGCTACAGACTGGCATCCTCAAAATTAACTACATACAATTTTAAGGGAACTTCCTAATAACCCGAAGCATAGTAGACAAGGATCCAACATGAAAAGTACTGAAAGTAGGAAAAACTTCATAGACAAACCCAAGAAAGTAATCTTCTGGTTTGGATCAGAGCTGGCCTAATCACCCACTCCCTGCCCTCCTTCCCCAGGACATCTGCTTTATCCTGTAGACTTTTTTTTTTAAAACAGGGTCTCACTGGGCCCGAGGGTTAGCTCAGTGGTTCCGGCGCCTGCCTCGCAAGCGCAAGGTCCTGAGTTCGATCCCTGGAAACCACATATCAGAAACCACATATAATGCTGGGCGTGGAGACACGCCCACCAACAATCAACACCGCATACCACAATGCCGGGCGTGGTGGCTCACGTCTGTCATCCCAGCACTCGGGAGGCAGAGACAGGAAGATTGCTGAGTTCGCGGCGGCTTGCCTGGGCACCATAGGGAGCTCAGGGCCAGCCTGAACTGCAAAGCGAGACCCTGTCTCAAAAAAAAAAAACCAAAAAACAAAAAACAGGGTCTCACTTTATAGTTCAAACTGGCCCTGAGCTCACTATTTAGCCCAGGCAAGCTTCAAACTCACAGCAACCCTCCTATCTACCTCCCAAGGGCTGGGATGACAGGCGTAAGCCACCACACCCGGCTTCCTTGCGTAGACATTTTCCCTTGCATAGACTTTTAAGGGCAGATACACCTTCGTCCAAACAAGAGACAGCTCCTAGTTGGACCTAGTGGTGCATGACACTCAAGAGGCTAAGGCAAGGCATTAAGTTTGAAGGCCAGCCTGGAGAACTTAGTGAGACTCTAAAAACAGCAAGACTGCTAGGAGGTGCTGTGATGATGGATAATCCCGGCATTCTGGAAGCTGACAGGAGGATCACCATGGGTTAGCTGCCGGTCTGGGCTACACAGCAAGTTTAGGCCAACTTGAACTGCCTAATGAGACCCTGTCTCAAAGAAACAAAAAACCTGATCAGTATTTTCTGGGTTCAATCCCAGTACGAAAGGAAAGGCAGATGTGGTAGCACTCACCTGTGATCTCTGCATTCTGAAAGCTGAGGCAGGAGGCCTGTTTGGATAACTATGAAACTTCACAAGATCATCTCCAAAAAATGGGGGGAGGGGGCTGGGTCTGGGGCCAGGGATTTAGCTCAGTGGTTTTGGCATCTGCCTTGCAAGTGCAAGGTCAACCACATACCACAATGTGGACATGGTGAATCATCCCCACCAGCAATCAGTACCACACACCACAATGCCAGGTGTGGTGACTCACACCTGTAATCCCAGTACTTAGGAGGCAGAGGTAGGAGGATGCTGTGCATTCCAGGAGCTCAGGGCCAGCCTGAACTACAAAGCAAGACCCTGTCTCAAAATTAAATAAATAAGTATATGTGCACATGTGTATGTGATATATGTATATACATACATACATACACACATATATATATCCTGAGCCCATCTCTAGTGAGTATAACGAAGTACATAGCTTTTTGGAACTCACTATATATCCCAGGCTGCTCTTGAATCATAGCAATCTTCCTGTTTCAGCCTCCTGAGTGCTGGGATTACAGGCATAAGCCACCATACCTGGCTAAAAAAACTCGGGTATGTGACCTAAGGGGGGGGGGGGTCACAGGACAGAAACTAAGTTAGTTCCATTGTGTAACCAATATATCCAAATCAATTTTGAATCTCAGTTTAGGGATTCAGATACTCTTGGGTAAATGTCATCTGCCTGCCTGAAGTTTCCCAGCAACTTGTCACCAAGTTTAGAATAAAATCTCAATTGTTCCCCAGGTTATAAGGGCCTAACTAATCCAGTTCCCACAATGCTCTCTTGCCACTCCTTTCACTAAATTCGGACATATGCAGCCATTTCTTACTGAAGACTTTTGGCCCTTCTATGCTTCTCATGACTGAGTCTTCTTCATTCAGGTCTGATGTCACCACCTCACGACCCAATTAGAATTGACCCTCTAGACACACATTATTCTATACCTTGACTTATTTCATTAAGGACTTAGTACAAACTAATACTTATTTTTAGTACCTCTCCATTATCTCATGGCCACTAAACAGGAATAGGACCTAATTTACTACTCTATCAGTAGAGCCTAAAATTTAGGAATCACAATATGATAGTAAATATTCAATACATACATGTTGTTAACAAATGTGAGTATGAAAGGAATTATGACTTGGAACAAAAAAAATGTTAAGTTTTCAAATAATAAATTTTTGCTGGGACTATAGCACTCAGTACAGAATTGAAATGAGTTACACCATTCAAAAGGTTGTAGCTTCTAAGAATCTGGAAAAAAAAAAGAACCAGGAAGAAATGCCAACTGAAAATGAAAATATTTATATAAATTAACCCATCCAATATAAAGTAGATTTGCTGTTCACTTAGTTTTGAAGACTATAGACTTTTCATATTAATAAACCACATCAAATAAGTAGAAAGAGTTTCAATAACAAGCCTGTACATACATTGAAACCCCTTTATATATTAAAAGTTAAAATGAAAGACAAATCCAGATTGAACATAGTGATTGCAAAATATAATGCAATTCTGAACAATTAAAATTATGAAAATATACAAAATTGATGGGCAACACAACTAGGCATTTGTACATTTTCCATTATGTGGAGAACACTGTAAGTTTCTCTACTTTTATGTGCATCAAATAAGTGATTTAAACCTAATGTTTGCCTTGGAGAATCTTAACTTAGGATTTCAGTAGTATAAAAAGCAATAATTTTTTCAGTCTGTAAACAGTAGTCATGTTTTTTTCTCCTTTTCCTTTTTTTTAAATATCAATTTACTACACAAAAACAAAACAAAACAAAAAACCATACAAAGCAAAACAGCAGCAGCAGCAACAGGTTATTTGGGAATTCTCTTCAAATATCAATGACATACAATTGCTGGGAGAGGGTGCTTTATACTCATGTAAGAATATATATTTATAGATATAATTTTTAACTGTACACAATTTATAGTGCATGACATTCCAAAAGATAGATTGATAAAAGATATTGGCCATTTCTGCATAATTTCATTCTTTTTACAATTACTTCAAAATGTGAGAGTTGAATCTAATTGAATTGCTACATTTAGTAGGAAAATCAGCAAGTAACGAAGGAAGCATAACTTTAAAAGTAACATTGTCAGTAAAACCAGTAGAGGTCCCAGATGCCCCTAGGCAGGAGACTGGTTAGGTAGACCACTAGAGTCACATACTGTCCCTGAGGACCAAGGCCAGCCCACCGAGCATATATATGCTAGATTGATTATGGTCAGTTGATAGAAGTTTTAAAGAGGATTTCTATTTCTATGTACAGTACTTTTACTTTTTTGGATATTCAAAGAAACATCATTGTAAGAACACATGCCATACATACACACATCCCTCCCCCCTGCATACATACGAAGTTCCACCTAAAACAGGCCACAGTTTTATGAAATGATGTTATCATTAAGGGGGATTCAGAATCAGAATTTTCAATTCATTTTGTTTGAGACAGTTTTTCCTTTGAGGATGGGGTGTCTGATGGCTTTGGGTACCAATTTGTATCAAAAATAGAATTTTGAAATTATTTGATGACCTCACTTCTCCAACAAGTCTTAAACAGGAAATATAGGAATTCTAAAAATTTTCTTGATGTTTAAACTGTTATTATTCATCCTATTAAATCATAAATAAAAGAAAGTCAAGATGAAGGAACAAAAATGCAAACTTTGGACACACAGATTTTCCCAGTTCTCTTTTGGTTGCATTTAAAGTAAGTATCACTTCACTGTAGCAGTGCATACAAAAGATGGTTGAGGTCTTTAAGACTAATCCTCTGTCAGGTGCTTGAATTTCCTCATCAACTTCATTTTTTTGCTCTTAGAAAATTACTAACTTTAACTGTATTAGGTTAATCAAGACTAAAAACAGAAGCAAGGATTCCAACAAAGTTATCAAAGAAACTGTAGAAGTTGCATAACATTTTCAAGAGCAATTTTTATCTTTTCAGTCAGCTCAATCTCTGAAACTACAGAGTCTTGGTGATCAAACTTCCAGATGAACAAACTAAATACCATTCTGGTATAGTTCTTGAGTTTTAATAAATCAGACCGAGCATCAAATCCATTGGGTAATATTTCTTTTGCCAATCTAAAACTTAATACCTAGGTTAAACTGATTCATCCTAAACCAAATTAAAATCAAAAAGGCTAAAATAATAAATCTTAATTTTCAAGCATATATATATATGTGTGTGTGTACATATATATATATATATATATATGACTCAACTGCAGAATGACTCACAGAACCAATGAACTATCAGACTTGCCTGTATAAACTATGTACACCTCTCTCTAAACAGTGATTCCCAATTGGATAAACGACAGCAAACTAGTCCTCACCAGGTTTATTAAGTGGTCTGCACTGCTTTTCCCTCTAAACAGCAGTAAATTGAGAGAGCTTTCTTTGTCTTTTGAAACTTAATTCTCACAGAAGTTGGATGGGGAAATCTTGGCTATCAAGACTGTTAATTCAAAAATTAGCACCTTTGGTTGTCTGAGTGGTGCCTTTCAAAACAGGATGTCCAATGTCATCAGAGATGGACCTTCCTAAAGTTCTATGGGAGTGACATAGCTGAGAAAGCCTCCACACGTATCTGCTGCTGTGGACAAGGACCTGCTCCCAATCATGTCCCCTCTACCTCTGCTCTTTGCTTCCTGTGGCTTAAGAGCAATCTAAAACTCCATTTGCTCTAATGGGAGAGCTATTCAGCTGCTCTGAGGTTGATGCTTTACATTTAATTTCTATTGCTGCTTTTATGCTTCCCCCCCCAGATGTTTCTGGTAATGAGAAGGAAGAAAAGTAGGGTACTCTTGTTGCTGCCGTATGTATATGAACATGTATAAAAAGTGGTCAAACCCAGATGAGGGTCCTGCTTCTGGTTTATGTACAATAATTTAATCAGTTGTATATATTTAATACCTAAAAAATTATTTCACGATCAAAGTCCTTCATGCATTTTATGAGGAAGTTCTGGATTAAAATGATGGTCAACCAGATGTTGCTTTTGCCTGGGAAGATGGTACTGTCACTTTTTGTTGTAGAGTCCTCAGTGCCTATGGTTTATACGTCCTTAAATTTTTAGTTTTTTTGTGGTCTCAAGCCTTTTTTTCAGCAACTCCCCCATTTCCAGAAGTGAGTGCAGATAACTGCTCTGCACCTTCTCTTGCACAGTCTTTGAAAATTTTCTCTCTTCCTGGAAAGAGAAAAATAAAGTTTTGTTCAAAATTCATACTCCCATGTTAAGTTCCTCAAATAGTATTTCAAACTACCATCATTTAATTGGAAGCTCTATCAGAATAGGACGTGTTCTGCCATAAAGTGCAAAGAAGAGTACAGGACAGACATATATAAAATCATTACAATGGTATAAGCTGTAGAAAGTAATAAAATTATAATTCCTAATTTTTTGTTTTTGAGACAGTGTCTCATATGTAGTTCAGGCTAGTCTTGAACACAGAATGTAGTCCATCTAGCTAGTCTTGAACCCATGACAATCCACCTGCCTTAGCATCCTGAGGACTAGGATGACAGGGATCCATCACCATATAATTCCATCCTTTTTTTTTTTAAAGTTTTTCTGAGACAGGGTCTCACTTTGTAGTTCAGGCTGGCCCTGAGCTCACTATGTAGGCCAGGCTAACCTTGAACTCACAGCAATCCTCCTGCCTTTGCCTCCCGAGTGTTAGGATTATAGGCATGAACCACCATGCCCAGCATTGTGATATGTGGTGCCCGGAATCAAACTTGGGACCTTGCACTTGCCAGGCAGATGCTAGAACCACGAGCTAAATCCCCAGCCACTAATTCCATCTTTTACCAATATACTGACAAGTTTCCCTCCATCTGACAAAGTTCATAAATTCAAGAAAACAAACAATAAAAAATCCAAAGATTTAACCCTCCTCAATAAATACTGTACAGAATTTGCTACCCCATGTTTGCTGTAGTAAGAATCAAGAAAAATAAATGGGATGTAGTATTCAAATACAGGATGGATAATAAGAAAGGGTGGATCAGGTTTATAGGAAGTTGGCAGAATTACAAAATGCAGAAATACAAGAGAAACTAGTTACAACAGTACTCTTTCAGATCTAGTCTACTTTAGAAATACAGGTATATAAAGTTAAAAAAATAAACATTATTTCATTCAGTACCACATGTAAAAGCAACTACACTCAGCTTTCCACATTCACATGTTCTGAATCTAAATTTAACTGATATATTCAAACTATTGGGGGGGAAGGAGTCTGCGTTGAACACATTAAGACCTGTTTATTGTCATTAATATCAAAACATTATGACAAATATTTAACATTTACATTGTATTAAATATGTCAGGAAAGTAGAGATTATGTGGGTAGAGAGGATGTGGGCATGTGGCATACAAATACTGTGCGCCATTTTTTAAAGAGGCCTGAGCCTCTGAGGACTTCTGGTATGCAGAGTGCATGTCTGTCTTCTGCGCAATATCCAACTGTGCATGGATATTAAGGGATGACTGTATAAAGAGATGACATAAACTAGGCATAGTGGCATACACTTATGACTGCAGCACCATAGAAGGCTGAGGCAGAAGATTACAATTCTGAGAGTTCAATCTGAACAATTTAGCAAGACTCTGTTTAAAAAAATAAAAACAGGGCTGGAGATGTTTGATGTACCTCACTATGAAGGCCCATGGTTCATTCCCCAAAACTACAAATTTAAGTGAGAAAAGACAAGAAAGAAGGGAGGGAATCCCAGCTCTCAGGAGGCTGAATCACTGCAAATATGAGGACAACTGGGCTACAAAGTGACTTCAAGGCCACTCTGAACTACATAATGAGACCCTGTATCAAAAACAAACAAAAATGGGCCGGAGGGTTAGCTCAGCAAGGTCCTGAGTTTGATCCCTGGTAACCACATTCAATGCTGGGTGTGGAGACTCACGCCCACCAACAATCAAAACCACATACCGCAGTGCCGGGCGTGGTGGCTCATGCCTGTCATCCCAGCCCTCGGGAGGCAGAGACAGGAGGATTGCTGAGTTCGCGGCGGCTTGCCTGGGCACCATAGTGAGCTCAGGGCCAGCCTGAACTACAAAGCAAGACCCTGTCTCAAAAAAAACAAAACAAGGCCAGAGGGTTAGCTCAGTGGTGCCAGCGCCTACCTCGCAAGCGCAAGGTCCTGAGTTCGATCCCCGGTAACCACATACAATGCTGGGCATGGAGACTCATGCCCACCAGCAATCAATACTACATACCACAGTGCTGGGCATGGTGGCTCACGCCTGTCATCCCAGCACTTGGGAGGCAGAGACAGGAGGATTGCTGAGTTCAAAGCTTGCCTGGGCTACATAGTGAGTTCAGAGCCAGCCCGAACTACAAAGCAAGACCCTGTCTCAAAAAAACAAAACAAAACAAAACAAAAACCCAAGTAGAATAGAATGTCTCAGGAAGTACAAAATAGTACAATAAATTTTCTTCATGAGTGTAAATACACAAAAGGTCATGACACACATCTAATTTCAATTGTATATCCCATGGGAAGAGAAAAGGAAATTAGGAATAGAGGCCATAATGAAGAAGTCTTATTCTTAGGCACACAAGTTTAGAAAAAAAGGGAATAAAAAGGGAGAGAAGACCTATAGAAATTAAATTGAAAGGAAAAAAAAAATTTTTTTTTGAGACAGGGTCTTGCTTTGTAGTTCAGGCTGGCCCTGGGTTCACTATGTAGCCCAGGCAAGCCGTGAACTCAGCAATCCTCCTGTCTCTGCCTCCTGAGTGCTGGGATTACAGGCATGAGCCACCACGCCCGGCCTGCTTACAAACTTTTAAAGCTGGTGTGCCAATAGGATTTTACTCATCCCTTTCCCTAGGAGGGTCTGGGCGGGGGTCCAGGGTCAAGGTGAAGGTTGCCTTCACAGTGCTCCATAAATTACTTCATCAGCAAAATTCAGGCCAAAATTAACTATTGGAAGGAAGGTTTCTCTTAATCAATTTCCCTCCTGGAGGGAATCCTGGAATAGCCCTCCTAGATAGAAACATTACTCCCCCACTACCCTTAGGGATCCTAAACTCCTAAACCTGATCCAGCCAAGTGAAGTAACACTCACTAGGAAGAATTAATTGTTTGTTTTTTGAGATAGGGTCTTACTATATAATTCAGGTTGGCCCTGAACTCACTGTGTAGCTCAGGGTGGCCTCAAACTGGCAGAATTTATATATATATATATACACACACACACACACACACACACACATGTATATATATGTATGTATATGTATGTGTGTGTGTGTATATATATATATATATATTTCTTTTTACAGAGGATTCAACTCATGTCCTTGTTCCACAGTACCACTTGAGCTAAATCCTCAGCCCAATAATTCATACTTTAAACACAAAAATTTCAAAGGGATTTTGCTAACAAATAGAATTTTAAGAAAAGTGCTTAAAACAACATCAGGAGATACTTGGTAGTCAGTACTTTTGATTCACACTTGGTTCTATTTCCTCTGTGGTCTGCTTGTTCTAGCCTAATTATGATTGACATCATTATTTCCAATGTTCAACATGCATTTTTTCAAGTGATAATTGCTGAGGTGATAAAGCCAATCAATTTTTCAGTAGGTAAATTCTTACTCAAGGAAATTGTACCCTCTCAAGAGTCTAGCTGATTCTCTCTGGTACTCAAAAAGGAACTAATTCATCATGTTGACATCAGTTTTCATAGTAAAAAGAACAATCCCCAAAATACAAAGAAGGATGGAAAATAAGGGAATAAAACCTGCTATTAACACAATAAAAGAAGCTGACACTATATTGTAAATCTATAATAACTATAAAGAAAAAAAAAGAAACTTAAAAAAAAACTGCCAAATTACCCTCTACTCAGGTCTTTTTACCCTCATGGTAATGGAAGATTGAACCAAGAACCTTTGTAGATACATTCTCAGCCCTTTTTTCCTTTCTTATTTTGAGAGAATCTCACTAAATCATTAAGTTCCTCAGACTGGTCCTGAACTTGAGACTGTCTTGCTTCAGCCTGGTAGAGTGCTGGGATTATAGGCATGTGCCAATGTACTCAGCTTAGTCACAAAGGCTACAAGGACCAGGGATTTAGCTTAGTGACACCAATCTTGCCTGGCAAATCTAAGGTCCTGAGTTGTATTCTTGGTACCAGGAAAGAAAAACAAGGGCTACAGGGAAAAAATGATTAACTGAAAGTTTGTACTTGCAATAAAAAAAAACACCCAAATGCATACATATAAATATGCACATAAACACCTGAATGCATACACACACATGCATGCAACACACGAATAAAAACATGAATATCCTATAATCTCTTACCAGAGAGAAAGAAGTGTCTTCTAAAATAAGTTCTTCAAGCTTAAGTGCAATTAGATGTGTTTCAAGCCCTTTAATATGATCCACAGCATTGGAAATTAAAGTCTGAAGTCCAGAGACATAGTCTTGGAAACTGGTGAAGACAGGTGGCTGAGAATAAGATTACAAAGAGTTGAAAATTATCAAACATATCTCCTATACTTAAATCACATAAACTATTCAACTTCATGCTACACCATTACTTAAAGCTATGGACACAGTTGTGCACATTATAAGATAGTCTCTCAATGATGATGGGCATTTTTTTTTAAGTGAGATTTTATTTCACTTTAGGGAACTAAAGAAGAGAAGCAAATAAAAAATATGTTAGCTGGTTATTACTCAACTGAGAGCTGCAGATCTCCCAGGACAGGAGATGAGAGGAGTCAAAACACTGCTCTGTATCTTTGAGGTTTTATTTCATGTTAATGAAAAACAGAAAGAGGTATTCTAAATTCTGATTTTAAAAAGTGGGTTACAACAGTCAAAATAATTCAGAAAAAGAACAGTGACGGGAAAACTTGCTTTAACAGACATGCTATTGGACATGCAAAAAGTTACATTAAAACCAAGAGGTTTGACAACTACATTGTACATATAAGTAATGAGTTCATACATACACTGACAGAGTGCTGGAGGGAGCTCAGCAGTGGAGTTGCATAATTATGATGCCTAAACCCAGGGCTATTTAAAAAAAACAAAAAACAAAAAGGCCTGGCGTGGTGGTGAACCTGTAATTCCAGCAACAGGAGGACAGCAAATTCAGCCGAGTCTGAACATCTTTATGAAGTAAGAAAATCCTATCTCAAAATAAAATAGGACTAGGAATGTAGCTCAGTGGGAAGACCTGGATTCATCCCCCATGCCACAAAAATGATAGGTAGGTAGGTCGGTAGACAGACAGACAGACAGGGGAGGGACCCTAAAATCGGGTAAGATTAGAAATAAACTTTATATCATGTTAATTATATAATCTTAGTTCTGTGGGTTTTTTTTTTTTTGAGACAGGGTCTCGCTTTGTAGTTCAGGCTGGCCCTGAGCTCACTATGTAGCCCAGGTAAGCCTCAAACTCAGCAACCCACCTGCCTCTGCCTCCCGAGTGCTGGGATTACAGGCGTGACCCACCATGCCCGGCACTGTATGTGATATTGATGGCTGGTGGACATGAGTCACCACACCCAGCATTGTATGTAGTTACCAGGGATCGAACTCAGGGCCTTGCACTTGCGAGGCAGGTGCTGGAACCACTGAGCTAATCCTCCGGCCCCAGACTACTTATTTCTATTGTTGTTGTTGTTATTACCATGATGATGCTGGTTTCTTTTTTCTTCTTTTTCTTTTTCTGTAAATTTAATTTGTATGGTCGCAAGACACTCTCACAGTAACTAGAAACCCAAAGGATAATAGAAATGGTCTGAAAAAAGAAAAAACAGCCAATCTATCAATAAAGATATCAGAAAGTTAAATGCAATAGATTAAACAAAAAGTTCAAACTGGCAGTTTCTACACAAATTTCTTTAATTTCTTCCCTAAACTTTCACTGTCTGGTTTCTACAATTAAAATTGATCCAGTCCTTCACCAACTGCTTAGAATACTACACTAGCCTAACCCTTTACTCTCAGTCTGGCTCTTGTAGCTGAATCTATTTTCCACATCCTTCTAGTTTTCTTTTACTTCCCTGTAAAAGTGGGGATTCATTCTCATTTCCTAGGCATGGAATCCATGGCTATTTCCACACACCTTACTAGCCAGGTGAGACCCTGACTTATAGACCTGTAGAAGGGTATCTCCGGGTGATAAGCACATAGCCTGCAAAGTATTTGTTTACACATTTTTTCCCCTAATCTACAAAGTATGTACATACATGTCATTATTACTCACTTACTAAATATATTTTAGGAACTTTTTTTTTTTTTTTTGAGACAGGGTCTCGCTTTGTAGTTCAGGCTGGCCCTGAGCTCACTATGTAGCCCAGGCAAGCCTCGAACTCAGCAATCCTCCTGCCTCTGCCTCCCGAGTGTTGGGATTACAGGCCTGAGCCACCACGCCCGGCTATTTTAAGAACTTTTAACATGCCAGTTACCAGAACAGAGTATACTGCTTTCAGCAAATTACCAAAGTGAGGGGAGAAAAGTAAATACATATGTGATAGAAAATAAAAGAAAGATAATGGATTATGAGTACAATAGTAGAAGGGAGGTTCTACTACAGGTATAACATGCCTACTGCCTATTCAGTGTTGGAAATTGAATCCTGCATACCATTAAAGAAAATCACATTTTTCAGGAAGAAAACAAAAACATACCTCAACAAAGAAGACTAGATTTTCTAAAAGAATAGGGTGTGTTTTCAAATTACCATCTTTTACTTCTAGGAGGTCACCTGTACATTTACTGAAGATATCTGAAGACAGAAAAATATTTTATGCTTTTATTCATTTTTCAATGCATTTTTAAGAACAAATATCTAATATAGTAAAGAATACACAAATATAAAAGCTTAATTTGGAGAGCTTTTCATTTTCACCTTTCATAATGAACCAAATACCAGATGGTATCTATTTTAAACTACTTAAAAATCCATTTGAGGGGCCAGGTATTTAGCTCAGTGGTTCCGGCGCCTGCTTTTCAAGTGCAAAGTCCTGAGTTTGATCTTCATAACCACATACCACAGTGCCAACCATGGTGACTCATACCCACCAGCAATTAGTACCATTCAACTGACAATGCTGGGCGTGGTGGCTCACACCTATAATCCTAGCACTTCGTTGAGGGCAGAGGCAGGAAGATTGCTGAGCTCAAGGCTTTCCTGAGCTAAATAGTGCACTCAGGGCCAACCTGAACTACAAAGCCAGAGCCTGTCTCCCCCAAAATTAAAAAAAAAATCTATATTGAATTCTGCTCAAGTCTTTTCTTTGCTTCTGTTTTGAAACAGAGTCTCATTACATAGTTCAGGCTGGCCTTAAACTCCCTATGTAGCCCAAACTAGCCTTGAATTTACCACAATCCCCCTGCCTCAGCCTCTAGAGTGCAGGTACGTATCATCATGCCTGGCCTGCTTAGCAGTCTTTCAAAGACAGAAAGTGGCCTTAAAAATTATATATTCTGGTCACATGTGGTGGTGCATGCCTGTAATTTCACTTACTTAGGAGCCTACAAGTTCAGAGTTATAAATTCTAAACCAGCCTAGTCAACTTAGTGAGAGGCTGGGGATATAGCTGAGTGACAGAACAATTGCCTAGCATGGGTAAAGCCCTGAGTACAATTCCCAGTACACACACACACACACACACACACACTTACTTTTATTGTAGGGTCGACATACCAACTGAACATTTCACAGGTCACAGGCACAGTAAAATTAAGATTTTGAATGAAAGATTTAGGAGAACTTGTGCCATTAAAAAGCCCAAGAAGGGGGCCAGGGATTTAGCTCAAGTGGTACCGCACCTACCTTGGAAGCCTAAGGGCCTGAGCTTGATTCCCAGTACCACCAAAAAAAAAACCCAACCAAACAAACAAACAAAAACAAACCCCAAAAAGACCAAGAAGGGGCCAGAGGGTTAGCTCAGTGGTTCCGGCACCTGCCTCGCAAGTGCAAGGTCTTGAGTTCGATCCCCCAGTAACCACGTACAATGCTGAGCGTGGAGACTCATGCCCACCAGCAATCAATGCCACATGCCACAGTGCCGGGTGTGGTGGCTCACACCTGTGGTCCCAGCATTTGGGAGGCAGAGACAAGAGAATTGCTGAGTTCAAGGCTTGCCTGGACTACATGGTGAGCTCAGAGCCAGCCTGAACTTCAAAGCGAGACCCTGTCTCAAAAGAAAAAAAAAGACCAAGAAGTTATACTGTAGAAGTTCATCTTCATAATAGATACTATACTTTATTCTCACTTTTCATTTTCAAGCATTTCTTATTTGGACAATGAAGTAAAAGACCATTTAGGTTCTTGAAAAGAAAACCTCTTACAGATTTAAAATACACATATATATGTATTTTAAAGTATACATATCAACTCCATTCCTAGAAATTCATCACCAAGGAAGTAAGTATCCAAACACTATGTCCCATGAATTTCAGCACTGCTTAAGAAATAAATACAGGGGCCAGAGATGTAGCTCAGTGGTTCCACTGCCTGCCCTGCAACCTCAAGGTCCTGAGTTCGATCCCAGTAACCACACAGAACAATTCTGGGCATGGTGACTCACGCCTACCAGCAATCAATACCACATACCACAGTGCCGGGCATGGTGGCTCACGCCTGTAATCCCAGCACTCTTGGGAGGCAAAGACAGGAAGATTGCTGAGTTTGAGGCTTGCCTGAGCTACATAGTGAGCTCAGGGCCAGCCTGAACTGCAAAGCAAGACCCTGTCTCAAAAAAAAAAAAAAAAAAAAAAAAAGAAGGGAACAGAGCCAGGCATGGCGGTTCATGCCTACAATCTCAGCCCTCACAAACCTAAGATATGAAGATCACACTTAGGAACAGCCTGGGTTACATAGCAATTTCAAACTGAGCCTGAACTAGAGTGAAACCCTGTCTCAAACCACACATTAAAACAGGATGTGGTGGTGCATACCTATAATCTGAGCACTCAGCAAGCTAAAGCAGGAGGATCATCATAAGCTCAAGGTCAACCTGGACTATATAGTGAGCTCACAGCCAGCCCAAACTATATAGTGAGACCATGTCAAAAACAAAACACACACACACACACACACAGAGATGGGGGGAAGAACTCTATATAGGACTGGAGATGTAGTTCAGTGGTATATAACTTACCTAGCAAGCCTAAAGCCCTAGGTTCAAATCCCTAGCAGTGGCCATAAAAAGGGAAATACATGTATTGATATAAAGTTGACATGTAAAGATATCAAAGTTTAAAAAAATCATAAAAGCATTTTTCATGTTAAAAAAATCACTACTATGCATTTTCATATACACAAGTCTTGACTGTTTAGATAGCATCTGCGTATATTGACTCCAAAGGGTTAACAGTCTACAGGCCAGCCTGAGGTAAAGGAGGGAGACCATATTATATACTACTTTTGCAATCAAAACCATTTTTAATATTAAAAAGTTTATAAAAATTCTAAAAATATGCACTGTTTGAGTTCCACTACAAGTCTGCATTAAAAAAAAAAAAAACCAGTGCCAGACAACCATTTATAATACAGGAATCCATAGTAAAAACACTTACCTTTTAACTGTTCTAATAAAGACTTAAGGCTATTTTCTATTCGTTCCTGTATCTCCATTGTATCCTCTAAAATTGAAAAAGAAAAAATAAAAAGCTATCTTTTTTAGTAAGATAAAGAAAGAAGATCAATACTTGCAGGTAACTCATAGTCAAAGGTAATTTCTTTTCCTTTCAAGATGTTAGGCATCTAAATTCCATTATCAAGAGAGAAAAATATGAAGGGGAAAAAATTTAAAAAGGAGGAAAAAAGTCATAAAGTATCTGCTATCCAAAATGTCTTTGGAGGTTTAGAAACTCTGACAAGATAAACAAACCTTATGATTTTTTTTTTTTTTTCCAGACAGGGTCTCGCTTTGTAGTTCAGGCTGGCTCTGAGCTCACTATGTAGTAGCCCAGGCAAGCCCAAACTCAGCAATCCTCCTGTCTCTGCCTCCCAAGTGCTGGGATTACAGGCGTGAGCCACCACGCCTGGCACTGTGGTATGTGGTATTGATTGCTGGTGGGCGTGAGTCTCCACACCCAGCATTGTATGTGGTTACGGGGATCGAACTCAGGACCTTGTGCTTGCGAGGCAGGCACCGGAACCACTGAGCTAACCCTCTGGCCCACAAACCTTATAATTTTAATGAAAACCAAAAAGAAGGTCAATAGAGTAAGTAATCTCACTGGGTTGAAAACTCAGAAAAAAAGTGTAGGGCTAAAATTTTAAAATCCAATTCAATATAAAGTTCACTAGTATTTCAACAAATCAAGGATTTCATCAGCTTTTAGATATAATAATTACTTTATTTTTTAATTGCTAATGTATCTTTATTTATTTATGAGACAGGGTCTCATTGTATAGTTCATGCTGACCTGAATTCATCTGGAGCCCAGAATGACCTCAAACTTAGAGATCCTCCTGTCTCAGCTTTCAAGTGTTGAGATTAGAGCATGCACTACCAGGCCCAACTAATAATTAACTTTTTAAAAAAAGATTTGTTAATGCTGGACGTGGTGGCTCACGCCTGTAATCCCAGCACTCGGGAGGCAGAGACAGGAGGATTGCTGAGTTCGCGGCAGCTTGCCTGGGCACCATAGTGAGCTCAGGGCCAGCCTGAACGCGAGACCCTGTCTCAAAAAAAGCAAAAAAAAAAAAAAAAAAAAAAAGATTTGTTTATTTTTAGGTACCAGGGATTGAACTCAGACCTGAGCTTGCAAGGTGGGTGCTCAAACCACTGAGCTAAAAACCTGGTGCCTAAATGACTTTAAGAAAAGGAATTATGCTTCTGAAACATTTCTTTGAAATTTGTGAATGTACCCTCTCATACACTAAACCAGACATTTCCAAAAAAACAGCTTCCAGGTTTCTAGCTTTATTTATTTTTAAGTAAATGTCTGCTATAAACATTTTATTGCATTTACTAAATTTTCAATGATACAGACCAAGTGAACATACGTGCAAGTAAATACTTACCTAAACCATTGGTATCCAGCTCATAAATATCATTAACAAGATAAAAAGAACTTATCTGGCATTGAGAACAGCCAGAATTAAAGAATCCACCCATTCTGGTAGGTACAGGACCAAGGAAAGGATACTGGGAATAAAGAAGAAAAATGGTATCTTTTAATTCATGGAAAATAAGAGAACAAGGGAAGGGGGCGAGGAGGGAGTGGGTGGGTAGGGATGTGGGTAAAAATGAGAATTGACCTGCGTCACATATTGGTACAAATTTCCCAATGTTGTGTGTGATTGTGAGCTGTGTATATAATGTACCAATAAAGAACTCAATTAAAAGAAAAAGAAAAGGGATATAACAACTGGATAATAAAACCTGTTTTAGTGACCTAGTAAAAGTTCATTAACCAGCAAAGTAACAATTAAATCATGGTATAATATGATATAAATAGAAATGTCACATTAAGTTGTTGATGGTTATTTATAATTTACTTATTACTCAAAAAGCTTGTTTTCCTTCAATATGTACTCTTCATATAAAAAAAGCCTATGTAATTCTCCAAGTCTATAACATTCCTTTTTCCTACAGACATCATAAACTGGGACCAACTGATACTTTACTGTTCAACCCCCAATTCTTATTTTTTAAAAAGTACATCATAAATATAATGATTGTACCTCTAATGACAAATACTTGTAATGATACCTGAATTTCCTTCTCAATAAATCGCTTTCCTGTCTCTACAGCCACCTCTAACTGTTGAAGAAGCAAACGCAGAATATCCATCGGAGAGGAGACACCATTCTCAGCAGTCTTCTCTGAGTTCTTTGGCTCTACGGGGTGGTTAAGAATTGGAAGTCCACTGATCAGCCTCAATGTTAGGGAACGGATTCTTAACCACGCGGTCTCTTCCTCCAAGGAAAGTTTCTTATGCTCTTCAGAAACATCCCTTCAACAGAACCAGACAGTCCATTTTATTCCACCTTTTTATTCAAATTTTTCAACAGTTGCTGTCATTAGTCAAGATACCTTGCATGACTCTAGCATTCAATTACCATCTGAATGATCTTGGACAAGTCAAAAATTATTTGAAACATCTTATCAGTACAAATAAAATGGGCATGATAATCTACCTACAAAATTATAAAACACTTTTCCTTTGGGCCAGAGGTTTAGCTCAGGGGTTCTGATACCTGCCTCACAAGTGCAAGGTCCTGAGTTTGATCCTGGTAAACCACATACAATGCTGGGCGTGGTGACTCACACCCACCACCAATCAGTACCACATACCACAGTGCCGGGTGTGGTGGCTCACGCCTGTAAACCCAGCTCTCAGGAGGCAGAGACAGGAGGAATGCTGAGTTCAAGGCTTGCCTGGACTACATAGTGAGCTCAGAGCCAGCCTGAACTACAAAGTGAGACTGTCTCAAAAAATACCCAAAAAACAAAACACTTCTCCCTTGCCTTTTTAAACTGATAAAGTACCTCATCACATGAAAAATTCAATTAAAAGTAAAGTAAAAATTACAAAGAAGGCCGGGCATGGTGGCTCACGCCTGTAATCCCAGTACTCAGGAGAGAGAGATAGGAAGACAGCTGAGTTTCAGGCTTGCCTAGGCTACATAGTGAGCTCAGGGCCAGCCTGAACTACAAAGCAAATCCCTGTCTCAAGACCAAAAAAAAAAAAAAAAGGGGGGTCTTATTTTTTTCCTAGAATTTCTAAGGAATTTTAACATATAATCTTCAATCTATCTAGAGTTCATTCTCATACATATTGTAAAGTGGGTCTAAACTTTAGATAGAGCCAGAAAAAGTGAGCAGTCCTACCATAGAAGTGAGATACATCTTCTTTCTTTGGCTCACCTATACTTTCTGATCTTCACAACAAACATGCTCTTTTATAACCTTGTGAAAAGGAGACTTTTTAGTCTTAGATTTGTCCTAATTTTTTAAAAATAAATTGTTTCAGGTTAAATCTTTTACCGGTCTTTTGGATCCCAGCTGAAGAAAACATTTAAATCTCTGTTATCTCGCAAATCTTCCCATGGAATGTCATCTTCTTCTGGCTTTAGATTCATTGACTTTATACTTTCTGCTAAACTGGTTGATCTGTAATACAGAGTAATTATATTTTATTTCAAAGCAAAATAGACATGAAAATACATTAGCCAGGATTTACTAGAAAAACAGGAAGGGAAAAAGGAAGGATTTACTATTAAGACATAAGAACAGGGCTGAGGATTTAGCTTGGTGGTTCCTGCATCTGCCTTGCAAGTGTGAGGTCCTGAGTTCAATTTCCAGTAACCATATACCACATTGCTGGGAATGGTAATTCACACCCACCAGCAATCAGTACCACATACCACAATACCAGGCATGGTGGCTCACCCCTGTAATCCCAGCACTGAGGAGACAGAGGCAGGAGGATTGCTCTGAGTTCAAGGCTAGCCTGAGCTAGAGTAAGCTGCTCAGGGCCAGCCTCAACTACAAAGCAAGACCCTGTTTCCAAAAAAAAAAGACATAAGAACTAAACACAGATGTGGTGGGTGTTATGTACCTATAATTCCAGCACTGGGGGTTTGGAGGGTTCAAGCTTAGTGACTCTATTATGCCTGACATGTACAATCCTGGCGCTAAGTTTAATCAGTGGTACCACAAAAAAAAAAAGAGAGGAATTCCAGCACTCTGGCAAGGTCAGGCAGAAGGATCATAAGTTAGAGCCCAACTTTGGTAATTTAATGAGACCTTGTCTCAAAGCAAAAAGTTAAATGGCTAGAGATACAGCTCAGTGCAAAGGTCCTGGGTTCACCTAATACCATGCAGATGCATAAAGTAAGGGTTAATACGAGGTGAAAGAGAACAAGTACAGGTCATGCTGGATTACTAAATACCAAGAGAAAGTTTTCTGGAAACCCAACTGAAACAAAGTGGATCAGCACTAATTCCTAAAAACCTTTGTTCATAGGGGAAGGTCAACTTTTAAGCACAATTTGGACCAGGATCACCAGGTGTAGCGGCTCTTCCCTGTAATCCCAACACTCAGGAGGCTGAGGTACGAGTGTCCCTGTGAGTGTGAGGCCAGTGTTGGCTCCACAGTGAATTCAAAGCCAGCCCAAAGTACACAGCAAAACTTTGTCTCAAAAAAAAAAAAAAGTCAGGGAGTGATGATCCTAAACAAGATGGCTTCTGAACTGGACTTTAAGATCCTGTTGACAGTACTCTATCATCCTCTATGACAGGCTACAGGATATTTCCCTCTGTTCCTTCCTCCTTCTTTCCCTTCACCACCATTTTTCCTTTCACTTAAGCCTGCTAATGACATGCATAAGTCTACCAAGGGTTCTACACAATCTAAGATAATCTATAGTTCTTTTTACTTCTCATGTAATACTTACATATTTGCTTCAAGTAGAAGATCTAACAGCATCCGTTCAGTACGGACTTGTGCAAAATGAAGAGAATTATTCAGCCTGTTCCTAAAAGCGATAAACTCTGGGATCTTCTCAAACGCACCATATTTGTAAGCTTGAATAATATATTCTGAGGTCTGGGAAGAAAAGACATCACCTTGGTATAAATATTAATTTTAGGCAGTGTAACCAAACTTTGCCAGCCAAAACAAAATATTTTAGCTAAATTAAGTTTTTAATTCAATATTTAAAGGTTTTGGTCAAATAGAGTATCAGCTTTTTAAAATGTTACTTTTCTGCTTTCCTGCACATGAGTCACATGTCTTCTTTACTAGTGCTACTGATTATAAAACTCAGCTGCTGCTACCATCTCATTGTTTTCTAGGCAACCAATCTTTAAATGCAAAAGGGCTGCAGATTTTCTTATATCACATGAGACAAAATTTGATAAGTGCCATTCTGGAAGGGATATTACTCCATGTTTTTCTGCTCCAAGATAAACTGTGTTTTACACAAAGGTTCCAAAGATGAATAAAGTAATCACCCCTCACACTCAAAATAAAAATCACTCTCCCTCAGAGAAAACAGACTGCTCCTTTATTTTCTAATTACTATAACACATCCACAATTGTTCATTTCATCAGGACAAAAGATACCAAACAAAAGACCTATAAAAATAAATCATATCCTAAACCATTCTAAGGACAGAAAGACTTCAAGACCAGGTTTCTTGTCCACATACAAGTAAAGGGAACACTTATCACATGTATTTTAATTGTAGATTGACACACACACACACACATATATATATATATATATATATATATATATATATATATATATACTGAAATGTTACAGAACAGAGGCAAGATAAAGAATTTCTAATCAGAAATCCTGTTCAGGATTAGAAGAAAAGAGATCACCCCTTTGGGCCAAGAAAGTGTTAGCTCAAAGCTGATGTCTGCCCCAAAAGATCTTTTCTAGAAAAGCCATTCTTTTTGGACAGCCTCAATTAGTCCATTTTATCCCCATTTCCATTATTTCTGAGAGTGATCTGCCCAATAGGAAAATAGGCCAATAGTCAACAACATACCCTCTGATATACAGCCTCGCAGGGTTCATTTCAGGCCGCGGGATTGCGCCACAGGCGCTTATTCAACTGCTTTCGATGCAGCTTTTAAACCCCCATGGGACACCTCGGCGAGCTGTTTGCCTGCAGTATCTGGAGAGATTAAAGACGGACGGACACAAGAAAATTAAAAAGATTACTTGTGATCCTGCAGGTTGAGGGACTATCTGAAAAAGCTCGAATGTACTTTTTAGCTTGAGTAAGGATAGTTATATGCCCCATCAAGAAGAGGCCAGAGCACTAATCATATATGCCTATCCAGGGCCCCTTGGCTCAGAAAACAGCAAGGTTTACTTAGTATCAGCCCTTCCAGTAGGAACTTACAGCTTGAAAAAGCTGGAAACACTTTGAGTCAGCCAATTACCAAGACAAAAATATGACTCTGATAAATCCTAAATTTATAAATTATAGTTCTAAAACATGCTATTAAAAAGAACCCAGCCTTACCAAGTGTAAGGGCAGTTTTAACATGAATGGTCTTTTGAATATCACTTTGGAAAGAGCATAGTAGGTTTTAAAAAAGAAAAATAAGGGGCAGCAAGAAGGTAGTATAGATTTTAACAATCAAAGTAGCTGTGGTTCTTTGTCTTTATTTTGACAGTCCTCCTTAAACACTGCAGTAAAGTACCCTGCAGAACTGGACAGAAAAGGACCAGTAGCACAAAGGCTGGGAAAATATTGCTACTTTAGAGAACAGTCCCCTAATGGAACTGCAGGCAAAACCAGTACCCACGGGCATATTAAAAACTTTTTAATGGAATCTGTTGTCCATACTTATTTCTGTTATGTATCAAAGAGGTTATTTAGATCCCACACGGATTTCTGAAATGAACCCTGACAAATGTAAAATCAGTAAAATAGACATCGGATCCCTAACTAATCATCTTCACAAATACATAAAAAATAGATTTTAAAAGGTGATTTTTAACCACATATTTAAGTAACTACAAATTTTAATATCAAACTAACACTGATTATCACACTGTAAAAAGTCTATTCCAAAATAAGATGACAGAAGGAAATGACCTATCAGAAAGAAAATTCCTATGTAGCCCTTCCAAAGATAACAGAAAAGCCTTCATATTAACCACAGTGGATTTTCTAATGATTAAAATGTTAGTTGGGAAGTGAAATACATCGTTTGTCCAAGGAAAAAACATGTAGTAATTCCTAAAACTACCAAGAATAAAAGACACAGAATGGGGAGGTCTAGCTTTATAGAGACATCTCTATGAGAAAAAGGTCTGATATATACAATATGACACTAGAAGCATGACCAGCTGCAGAGTCCTTCAGGCCATAGTCCATATCACCATCTGTTTCCTTATTCTTTCATTAAGAATTCAAATAACAAGGTCAAGGTATATATTTTTTTTTGCTGTCTTATGTCTTTCTTCTACCTCCAGGTCCCTTAAAATTAGTTTAATTAAATTAATCACATCCTAACCTGCTAGTAAAGTCCTAGTCCCAAATCAATAAATGCTACAATTTTTGTAAAATTCAACATCATATATATTCAACTAATTCCACTAGACAACCCTGCTACACATATCAGCAGCAGAATCAAAGATGCAAAAACAAAAGAAAAAACCCTGAGAATAATAGATTTCCTAAATTCCTGGTTTACTTTTCTACTAATGTAAAATAATCTTCCTTTATTAACCAAACCATTATGATTGATACGGTTCTTTAGGAATGCTGCACAATTGAAGGCTGATGAAAACTAGCCATCAGATGATGATGATTATTATTTCCACCTCACAACTATTTGAGAAACAAAACTTTGTAAAGGATCTTGCACTAAGTTTAATCTGCCTTTAATCTCTTCTAAATACAAAAATGATAGTCAAAATTAAGATACTTGAAGAAATCAATTCTTTTCATTCTTAGTAGAACTCCTTGAAAACAGGAGAAGCACAGGTAACTTGGCAGGTTTATAACTCAACTGCCCACTCACACCAGGATATTTCAAAGTCTAATGTCCCAGAGATGCTGTCTATCCTCTAAAGCCAGGCCAGCATCGTCTAACCAATGTGCTCAGATGCTGATACCCATTTTTGTCTCTCCCTTATTAGAAGCTATGCATAGAACGAGATCTGAACAAGGGATTAATCACTGGGAGGCAAGCTAAAAACCAAATGATAGTACACAGCTTACCATCTCTGCAGAGCCACCCAGCCAGCTTTCCAATTCATCAGAGCTGTCCTGTCCAATTCTAGCCCCCTGGACAATACTCTGAATCTTATAGAACATAATTATCAGAAGCTGAGAGCAACAAACATACTCCAGTCTTCAAGAACTCTTTAAGTTTAAAAAAAATTCTCATGAGTACTGCCAAGAAGCATCCCAGATGACAGCTTCCTTGCCAAGTTCAGTACTGACGACAGACCATAAGAATGGAAAGCAGGAGAACCAACATCGTCAAAATGGCTGTATTTTCACAACTACTATACAGATTCAATGCAATTCCAATTGAAATCCCAATGGTTTAACTCACAGAGCTAGAGAAAATAATACCAAAATTCATCTGGAACCACAAGAAACCTAGAATAGCAAAAGCAATTCTAAGCAACCACGACATGGCAGGGGGTATTACAATCCCCAATTTAAAACTTTACTATAAAGCCACTGTGATAAAAACTGCATGGTACTAGCAAAGTAACAGACCCGAGGATCAGTCAAATAGATTAGAAGATGCAGAAACAACCCTGGATACTCTAAGCCACCTTATCTTTGACAAAGGAGCCAAACATCCTCAATGGAGGAAAGACAGCCTCTTTAACAAATGGTGCTGGAAAAATTGGGCTTCAACTTGCCAAAAGCTAAAAGCTAGACCTATCTCTTTCACCATGCACAAAACTAAACTCACAATGGATACGAGACTTAAACATTAAAACAGAAACAATAAGCCTGCTGGAAAACAGATTAGGTAAAACTCTTGGGAGACATTGGCTTAGGCAGAGACTTTATGAATAAAACCTCTGTAGTACAAGAATTAGCAGAAAGAATCAACAAATGGGATCTCATCCTACTGAAAAGCTTTTGCACAGCAAAAGAAGTCACTGACACTGCCAAAAGACCACCAACAACATGGGAAAAAATATTTTCTAGCTGTTTATCAGACAAAGGGCTATTATCTACAATATATAAAGAACTTAAACAGATCAGCCTCCCCAAGTTTAAAGACCCAGTTCAAAAATGGGCATCTGAAATGAACAGACACTTCTCAGAGGCAGAAGTTAAAGCAGCTAAGAAACATATGAAGAAATGTTCAACATCACCGGTCATTCGAGAGATGCAAATGAAAACAACACTGAGATTTCATCTCACTCCACAAAGAATGGCCACTATTACAAAATCAACCAACAATAAATGTTGGCGAGGCTGTGGGGAAAAAGGAACCCTTCTCCACTGTTGGTGGGATTGCAGATTTGTGCAACCATTGTGGAGATATGTGTGGAGACTTCTCAGAAAACTAGGACTAGGGGTTCCATTTGACCCTGCCATTCCCCTGCTAGGAGTATACCCAAAAGAACTTAGAAAATCACAGTGGAAAGATAGATGTACACCCTTGTTCATAGCAGCTCAGTTCGTGATATCTCAATCTTGGAAACAACCCAAATGCCCATCAACTGGAGACTGGATAAAGAAGATGTGGTTTTTTAATAAAATGGAGTACTATTCTGCCATAAAGAATGACAAAATTGATTCATTTATGTGCAAATGGATGCACCTGGAGGACACGCTAAGGAGTGAAATCAATAGAGCACAGATAGGCAAATACCGAATCTTCTCATTGATATGAGCACCGGTAGATGCAAATGAGCTCTAGTCATATGACAATCTTTTTAGAATGGGAAATTTGGTATGGGGATGTAATGAGGGGAAGGAATAAATATGATTCTGAAAGAAAATAAAAGAGCATGTATATAGGGGGTGGGGAGGTGTGGGTGGAGATATGGGTAAAAATGAGAATTGACTGTGTCATATATTGGTACAAATTCCCCAATGTTATGTGTGATTGTGAGATGTATGCAAATTGTACCAATAAAGAATGCAATTAAAATTTTTTTAAATTAAAAAAAAAAGAATGGAAAGCAATGGGGAGATATGTGGCATGGTCATATTCCAGGAAATAAATCTGAGAAATGTGCAAGAACCAAGTAGGTAGAGACTCACATAACCTCTGCTTAACAAGGTAAAAACCAAGTCTGCTTGCAGTGAAAAATATGGTGCAAATCCCATCCTTTCTTATGGCACAGAACAGTTCTCTATTATTGCTACTTTTAATAAGGTACAATAGACTTAGTTCTCTTGAAATGTCCTTTAACCAATAAATTTCATAATTCTTTTCTCTTTTTTAATTCTTGACTCCAGGACCTTGTGTGTATTATTGAGTTCCATCACTGCACTATATCCCCAGACTCAAAGTAGCTGACATTACAGGCCTGCGCCACCACACTCTTCAGTCTGTAAATTTTTATGGGCATTTTTTATACCTTGAAAAAAAAATCTAAGATAAATCTTAGACAAATCTAAGACTCAGTCTTAGTTGAGCATGGTGGCATATGCCTGTGACTCCAGCACTTGGGGACACTGAGGTTGAAGGATCACTCTGAACTCAAGGTCACCCTGGGCTACAAGGCAAGTTCAAGGCCAGCCTGAACTATACTATATAGAATACCCTGTCTCAAGTAAAAATTAATAAATACTCAGTTTTAAACATAACTTTCTGACAACTACTTTAAACATACTTACACCCCTACAAACCCAAGGATCTCTACCTGTACTCAACAGCCTTGGACTGTAAACTATGGCTGATACTTGCTGGTACAATACAGGGCCTCTCAACACATGCACACTCTCTCTTCATGCAGACAGCAGGCAACATAGTAAAAACAATTTTTTTACTTACATCTTTCTGGTTGGAGTGGAAAAACCTGAGTGCAAAATTACAGGATTGGGATGCAGCAGCATATTGACCTAGAGATTCCGCATATCGGGTCAAAAGATAACTGGGTTGGAAGGAAGAAAAACATACATGTTTTACTTACCCACCTTTAGCATCAAATACTACACTTCAAATTACTATGACAAAGCAATAACTAAGAACAAAGCAAATTAAAACACTACCATTTAAAATGATCTAGAGTTCAATCCCCAGCACAGCCATTAATTAATTAAATTTAAAAAATAGAAAATAAAAGAGATCAAGAGAGGATGGAGAAGGGGAGGAGGAAAGTGAAGGGGATAAAAAACAGGAATTAAAGGGCCGGAGATTTAGCTCATTGGTTCCGGTGCCTGCCTCCCAAGCGCAAGGTCCTGAGTTCAATCCCCCCCACATAGAATGCTGGGCGTGGTGACTCACGCCCACCAGCAATCAACCAGCAATCAGCACCACATACCACAGTGCCAGGCATGGTGGCTCACGCCTGTAATCCCAGTACTTGGGAGGCAGAGACAGGAGGATTGCTGAGTTTGAGGCTTGCCTGGGCTGCATAGTGAGCTCAGGGCCAGCCTGAACTACAAAGTAAGACCCTGTCTCAAAAAAACAAAAAAACAACAACAAAAAACCAGGAATTAAAATGTATTATGTACATGTACCAACTTCCCACAACAAAACCAGAGAGGGTAAAGAAAACATTCTTATCACAAAAATAGCCAAAACACAAATTCAAAAGGATGTGTCTGGTCAATAAATTCAGCACATGTCAGGCTCAACTGCAAGGCAGTCAGAAGTCAAAAATAATGTGTGCTAAGAGTAAACATTCCAAACATACAGATGTTTGGCTGGGTTTGGGTCAGTGGTATAGTATACCTAGAATGCATGAGATCCTGGGTTTAACTACTAGTACACTCAAAAAGAAAAAAGTAAGCTGGTGTGGTCTCTGGGAGAAAACTTTCTTACCATTTTGAAATTGTGCAGTTTAAAATAACCACAAAATGCCAGAAAACATTAACTCCTCCCTTTACAATGAGTAATAATAGTGTATAATTTAATGTCAGAAACAACTGTTCTGCAAAAATCTAAAAGTAAAAAAAATAAACAAATGAAAAAGCAAAATGGAGAGAGTCCCAGGACCCCCACTCTAGTGTACTGGCTAATCATTATTCAGAGTATATACTACCAACCCAATGGTGTCATGCTGGATATGCTTAGCATCGAGGCTGGAGTAAAGATCCACCACTGGTTCAAATGCACCCAACAGACAGTAGATTCGAACAAGCAGCAGTTTGAATTGAGCATTGGAAGGGCTATGGGTTAATCCTTCTTCCAGCAGGGACAGGATCTGCCATACAGCAGTCTCATCACCTAAAACCAAAATATAATACAGTATTAATCCACACATTTTGACACCGAATGGAGATTTTTTCAAAAACCAAACCTATTGCCATCACTTCCTTTATTCTATGAATGAATTTAGAAAATAAATTCTAGATAAATGCATGTAACCAAAATAGACAACTGCTTATAAATACACAGTCATGTATTTAGATACAGTTTAGTTCTTAAACACACTTTGAAAGAAAACTGAAATCCACTAGCCTTCATGTTACAGAATTTCCTTCATAACACTACAGAAAGTACTTCTCTAGACAACATTTTTCTCCCATATGTAACTCTACTAACAGAATGTCATATATGGTATTTGAAAAATACTCCTCAATAATCAGAGAAAAATGTCATATTTCTTTCAACCAAGTTCTAAAAGGTTATCAATTTGACATCAATAAAGTTTTTAATTACCGGGGAAAATGCTTGTGCAATAATACTCAATTAGCCCACAGACATTTCAAACTAGTCATAAGAACTGACCTAAAGTCTACAAATTACAAAGAAACACAAAAGATAATAAGCAAAAATGCTAGCATTCCATTAGATTCTGGAGAGATGAGACTTTAAAATGTTTTCCAAAACTTCTACAAGCTTTTTTTTTTTTGAGACAAGGTCTCTCTTTCTTGTAGTTCAGGCTGGCTCTGAGCTCACTATGTAGCCCAGGCCAGCCTTGAAATCAGCAATCCTCCTGACTCTGCCTTTCCAGAGTGCTGGAATTAAAGGCAGAGCCACCACAGCCGGCTACAAAATATTTTTATTATCATAATAAAAAAAGAGCTAAAATTAAAACCCTTAATGCATGCATTAAGATTTTAAAGATAGCCGGGCTTGGTGGCTCAAACCTGTAATCCTAGCACTGGGGAGACAGAGGCAGGGAAGATTGCTGAGTTCGAGGCTTGCCTGGGTTATACAGTGAGCTCAGGGCCAGCCTGAACTACAAAGCAAAACCCTGTCTCAAAAAAATTATTTAAAATTATTTTATCTACTTTACTTCCAAAAGAACAAGATCTAATCAAATAGTGAAGGCCTTAGATAAGTAACACCCATAATCCTATCCCACACTATGAAAACTACCCATCATCTACTCAAATTCCTATTACTATTTTTATGTATTTCCTGTAATATAATTCCTTTGGACAACAATAATCATAACATACATCCAATTTTTGTGCTGTATTACTGTGTTTCTCTGCATTCCCATTCTGTCATTCCAGTCACAATTTCATGTAACTCAGTACTCACTGAGTGAGTCCTGCGCTCAAGAAAATTAAATTTGGAGAAGAGACAAATGGACAATTATAGTGTACATGTAAGAAATCCTGCTCTATTTAAGGAGAACTAGTATCAGGGAAAACAAATCCAAAACACACAAGATAATATAAACCACCTCCATAAACACATACCACTATTACAGTACGAGTATTAGGGCCTGTGCACTGAGCTATATCCACAGCCCTTATTTTTTTTTTTTTTTTTGAGACAGGGTCTCACTTTGTAGTTCAGACTGGCTCTGAGCTCACTATGTAGCCTAGGCAAGCCTTGAACTCAGCGATCCTCCTGTCTCTGCCTCCCGAGTGCTGGGATTACAGGTGTGAGCCACCACATCTAGCTTCCCCTTTTTAAATTTTTGTGATAAGGTCTATGCTAAGTCACCAAATTAACTTCACCAAATTGAACTCAAACCTGAGATCCTCTTGCCTCAGTCTTCAGGAATGCTGGTAATTAGTTAATTTTCTGTCCACCTTGGGAAATGACGTCTCACTGAAGTCTCACTATGTAGTTCAGCCTGGTCTTAAACTTGTGGAGATCCTCCTGCTGCAGCCTCTCAAGTCTTAGGGTCACAGAAGCCTGCCACCACACTCAACTTGGATGGTATTTATAGTAAAGTAACTCGTGAGTTCAATATTCCCAAACATGCCAGGTGTGGTGGCTCACGCCTGTCATCCCAGCACTCGGGAGGCAGAGACAGGAGGATTGCTGAGTTCGAGGCTTGCCTGGGCTACATAGTGAACTCAGGACCAGCCTGAACTACAAAGCAAGACTCTGTCTCAAAAAAAAAAAAAAGGATCAGTCAGAATTTACTCCAATAAAATGCATTTCCATAAATTTTAGAAGTGAACAAAAGGGGCTATTGTGTCCCATGTGTCTATCCATCTACTTTTGAATCAGTTTGATCATATTTTAATTATTATAGATTTATAACAGATCTTTTGAGAACCATTACTCATAAGCCAGAAGCATTTAGAAATAGGATATACACTTATTTAAGACTATCCTGCGCCAGGGATTGAGTTCAGTGGTTCGAGCATCTGCCTGGCAAGCACAAGGTCCTGAGTTCAATCCATGGTAACCACATAACACAATGCTGAGTGTGATGGCTCAGCAATCATACCACACAACACAAGGCCAGGTGTGATGGCTCATGCCTGTAATCCCAGCACTTGGGAGGCAGAGGCAGGAGGATTGCTGTGAGTTTGAGGCCAGCCTGACCCTGAGCAAGACTCTGTCTCAAAAAAAAAAGGGAGGGCCGGAGGGTTAGCTTGGTGGTTCCAGCGCCTGCCTCACAGGTGCAAGGTCCTGAGTTCATTGGTAACCACATACAATGCTGGGCATGGAGACTCACGCCCACCAGCAATCAATACCACACACCACAGTGCAGGGCGTTGTGGCTCACGCCTGTCATCCCAGCACTCGGGAGGCAGAGACAGGAGGACTACTGAGTTCCAGGCTTGCCTGGGCTACACAGTGAGCTCAGAGCCAGCCTGAACCACAAAGTGAGACCCTGTCTCAAAAAAAAAAAAAAAAAAAAAGGGAAAAGAATATCCTGGTTACAGGGGGTACAATAAACTAGAAACTTGGTTTTTTTTTAGAAGCACCTTGGAGAAGAAAAAGTAATAAAAAAAGTAAGAGTTTAAGTAAAATTCATGGATTATGCTGTTAGGCTAGAAAAAGAATCTAGTACTTATAATAATTATTAAAAACAAGACATAAAGTTGAACTGAAATCATGGCAACTTACCTGTTTCTCTCCATATATCAATCAGCACATGGACAGCAAGGAGACAATAATAGTCAGAAAACTGCAATTCTGTTTTCAAACAGGATTTCCCTATAAGGGAAGAAAATACCACATCATATTTTTAACACTTGTTCAGGTATTGGTGCCCCCAAAAGAGTTTTTTAAAGTGGAAGAGAAGGGAGAAAGAAAAAAGTAAGAGTTGCATTAAGTAATAGAACAATATTATAAGGCATGAATCAAAGTGATCAAAGAAGACGAGCTCACATTCAGCTGGAACAGGAGGAAGGGTTCCAGAGCATAGAATGGATCCGTGACGGTACCCAAGAAAACGATCCAGGAGGTTTTCGATGAATATAAGAGGATAAGGCAAGGAATGGGTATAACTAAGTTAATATTATATTCCTTACTTTACCTAATTTTTTGGAATATAATGTATATTTCTATCCCACAGACCTAGCAAACTCTAGGCCAATCTACTTAAGCATCAGCTACATCTACATTAAATGTTTATCTTATAACCTACAGTATCCCTTTGCTTCATTTATACAGTCTACACATTAAGAATATTAAGTTCTATAGGCAGAAAGTGACAATTATGAACTGCACAATTCATAAAACTCAATGTAATAGCTCATCAGATTAGAAAGAATTTGAACTAGAATTATTTAAACTTCAAGTTTATGCAAGTCTTTGCATCTTACTACTTAGATGGTCTTTCAAACTTATAAAATATTCTCCTTGACAAATTCATTAAAACAAGGATGCTATGGATACATTAAAAAACTAACTTCTAAGTCCTCGTAGCTTAGGAGACTACTGAACATTTTGAAAAACTGCTCACCAAATTTCAGGCCATGCTGGTACCTTAACATCAATTCTCTGACGACATTCAATTTCTGATCTTTATCCATGATGTGGTACAAGCCAAGTAACCTCGTTAGCTGTACCACACACAAATGTTGCTGCAAAGCTCGGATATCAGTAGGTAATGCCAGCTTATCCTCTGTTGGCGTCGACAAAGGAACAACTCCAAGTAACTGATTAATGAACTGCAAGGTGAGGGGAAAAAAAAGAAACAAGTCTCAAAATTCAACTAGTCTTCAGTAGCAAACTCCAGGCCAATCAACCTAAGGTTCAGCTACTTTTAAATTAAATGATTAACAGAAATTGAGGCTGGGCATGGTGGTGCATGCCTATAATCCCAGCATTAGGAGGCTGAGGCAGGAAGCTCTCCAACAGTTTGAGCCAGCCTGGGATATGTTGTGAGCTCAAGGCAACCCGGCACTACAGAGTGAGAGACCGAATTAAAACAAGCAGACAGCCAGACATGGTGGCTCCCAGTGTCCTGTAATAAAATGCCTCACTTGCTCCCACGGTGCCTTGTAAAATGCCTCACTCATTCTTACAGTGTCTTGTGTTCCAACAGGGAACAAAGCCAAAATGGCCTCTCCAACCAAAACATTAATACTTCCCCAGAGAGAATAAACAAAATGACTGTAATCCCACCACCCAAGAAGTGAGCAAGAGGATCACCACAAGTTTAACCCCAGTCTAGACTACTTAAGAAGACAATGTCAAAAAAAAAAAAAAGTATTAGTCAGCTGGGTGTGGTGACTCACGCCTGTAATACCAGCACTCAGGAGGCAGAGGGTTGCTGAGTTCAAGGCTTGCCTGGGGTATGTAGTAAGCTTAGGGCCAGCCTGAACTACAAAGCAAGACCCTGTCTCAAAAAAAAAAAAAAAAATCCATATGCATTAAACACATTAACTACTTACATACACACACATACCAAACTTCTGAATGTGATCACTAAGGTACATTAATTCAATTTTTTAATTATGTTATTACACTATGTTATGCAAGACACTGTAAGTGGGCCATAATCAGTGAAAAGCCTATAAGCTGTTTCTTGTTTTTTTTTGTTTTTTTTTTTTTTGAGACAGGGTCTCACTTTGTAGTTCAGGCTGGCCCTGAGCTCACTATGGTGCCCAGGCAAGCCGCCGCGAACTCAGCAATCCTCCTGTCTCTGCCTCCCGAGTGCTATGTTTTGTTTTTTTTTTTAAGACAGGCTGGCCCTGAGCTCACTATGTAGTCCAAGCTAGTTTCGAACTCATGGCAATCCTCCTGCCTCTGCCTCCCAAGTACTGGGACTATAAGCATCAGGCACCACATCCAGCACTGTGATATGTGGTACTGGGGATCCGGGTACAGGGACCTTGTGCTTGTCAGACAGACGCCAGAGCCACCTTTTTCTTTTTTAAAATTCCATTAAGTGTATCGGTGCATTTTAGGTATACATTATCACATCCACCATTGAGAATTTGTACTTGTACATGATACATCTTGGTTCTGTTATTTCCTCTACCACATGAAAATCTACAATTATCTCAAAATGAAAGGATTAAAAAAAAAAAGGAAAATCAAAATAATTTGCCAGAGACTTATTCCCATTGTGATGTGACTGGACCAGACATCACAGCTTCAATATGACAGTGTCTAAAGTACTCCCCTTCCTGGGGCTAGTACTCTGCTAGCTCACGTTCACCACTGCTGTACACAGCCTAGTTCAAAAAAATAGAGGAAGATAACAGGACTCTTAAATGTACTTACTTTTGTACACTGTGTAGCAGGCAAGAGGTCAACAAACACCTTTAAGTCTGTAAAACAACATGGTTTATCGCCAAACTTTTTAAAATATTGGAACATTAATTCTTCTGGATCACCTAAGGGAATAGGAAAATCACCAAATTACTCATGGACTGAAAATTTTTCTAATTTTTTTCTAATTTAAGTGAGAGTTCTAATTTGAAAACATTTACATCAATTATATTAAAAATTTGCTAGCAGGGCCGGAGGGTTAGCTCAGTGGTTCAGGTGCCTGCCTCGCAAGCGCAAGGATCTGAGTTCGATCCCCGCTAACCACATATAATGCTGGGCATGGAGACACGCCCACCAACAATCAACACCACATACCACAATGCCGGACGTGGTGGCTCACGCCTGTAATCCCAGCTCTCGGGAGGCAGAGACAGGAGGATTGCTGAGTTCGCAGCGGCTTGCCTGGGCACCATAGTGAGCTCAGGGCCAGCCTGAACTACAAAGCAAGACCCTGTCTCCAAAAAGCAAAAAAAAAAAAATTTTCTAGCATTGGGGCCGGAGATTTAGCTCAGTGGTTCCAGCGCCTGCCTCCAAGCACAAGGCCCTGAGTTCAATCCTGGTAACCACATACAATGCTGGGCGTGGTGACTCACGCCCACCAGCCATCAATACCACACACCACATTGCCGGGCATGGTGGCTCACGCCTGTAATCCCAGCACTCGGGAGGCAGAGGGAGGAAGATTGCTGAGTTGGAGGCGTGCCTGGGCTACATAGTGAGCTCAGGGCCAGCCTGAACTACAAAGCGAGACCCTGTCTCAAAAAAAAAAAAAATTTGCTAGCATCAATCTGATAGTCTAAGTAAGAGGCAGTCTCCCTAGGACAAACAGCAGTGCTTGATATTCTAAATAGGCACCAGTCTCCCAGGGTGGAGAACCAAGATCTTCAGCCACCGTCTCCCGGAAGACTCCTAACTGAAAATCCTTGTACACTTACTTGCTATGTGACTTGTTTTCTCATTGGCTCATTTACCAGTATTACCTAAGCAACTGTACCTGTTATAATCTTAATGTCAGAAACAGTTTTGTCCATTTTGTGATTTCTCACTGTACCAATATTATCTAAGCGACTGTACTTGTAATGTTACCGGTTGACTATAACTTGGTTCCACCTTAAACTGGCCTCACCTTGTAGCTTTGCTCCATAAATGCCCCCTGGTAAGTGCGGTGAGTGGGTCTCTCACTTTCTTTGGGTCTCCCTTTTGTCTCTCTTAGGGAGAAGCTTTCTTTCTCAATAAAGTTTTTCCTACTCTTAAAAAATTTGCTAGAGCTGGGAATTTAGCTCAAGCATTAACATGCCTACATTGGAAGCACAAGGGCCCAAGTTCCATCCCTAGTATCCACCCCCAAAATTTGCTAGGGCCATGGATGTAGCTCAGTGACACCACACCTGCCTGGCAAGCACATTGTCCTGTGTTCAATCCTCAGCACCAAAAAAGGAACAAAGCTTGCTAAATGTTTTGATAAGAATGAAAGAAGAAAGAGGACTGAGATAACTTGCCAGTTTAAAAAATAAACAAATGGCTGGACCATTGGTACAAGCCTATAAGCCTAGTATTCAGAAGGCTGAGGCAGGAGAATATTATGAGCTCAAGGCCATCCTGGGTGACACAATGAGTTCAAGGCCAGCCTGAACTACATAGCAAGACCTTCTCTCAAAAACAAACAAATAAATTACAGCCAGGCATGGTAGCAAATGCATGAAATCACACCACTTAGAAGGCTCAAGCAGACATCCTCTGCTATATAGGGAATTCAAGCCCCCGCTTAAAAATATAGCAAAACCCTCTCTCAAAAAAATTAAATAAATCAGCCAAGTATTTTGGCGCATACCTGTAACTTTAGCTTTCTAGGAGGCTGAGGGAAAAGGAACACAAGTTTCAAACCAGTTTGGTCAATTTAGCCACTCTGGGAAGACTCTGTCTCAAAAAGTATATATAAAATCCCCATTGTTGAGTGTGATTGTGAGCTGTATATGACTTTACCAATAAAGAATTCAACTGCTGGGCGTGGTGGCTCATGCCTGTCATCCCAACACTCGGGAGGCAGAGACAGGCGGATTGCTTAGTTCGAGGCTTGCCTGGACTACAGAGTGAGCTCAGAGCCAGCCTGAACTACAAAGCAAGACCCTGTCTCAAAAACAAACAAAAAAAAGAATTCAATTAACAAAAAAACCTGAAGATACACCCAGTAACCACATACAACAATACTGGGCGTAGTGACCCACCAGCAATCAATACCACATACCACAATGCTGGGTGTGGTGACTCACACCTGTAATCCCAGCACTCGGGAATGGCAGAGGCAAGAGGATGGCTGAATTCGAGGCTTGCCTGGACTACATAGTGAGCTCAAGGCAGCCTGAACTACAAAGCAAGACCCTGTCTCAAAAAAACAAAAACAAAAACAAAAACTGGGGCTACAGCTGAGAGTAAAGGCCCTGGGTTCAATCCCAATACCACCAAAAAAGATTTCAGGTTTTAATTTCTATTTACATTTTTCTATGATGAAAAGTTCATGGCTTTAATCACATTCCAAGAGAGAATGTTTACTCTTTATTCCAAAAAGAGTAAGAATCATTCACTGGTCTGGTAAAAATATTTTTGTGGAAACTAGACAACTTTATGTATTTGTATGAGGTGGGCTGGAGAGTGGAAAAAAAATGCTAGGGGATAAATAAAACAGGTAGTAAAGGAGATGGAGATTCACATACTTTTAAACCAACTTTGGAGAGAAGTCAATTCTCAAGAATCTATTATTAAAATATTTTGCTGAACATCACATGAACATTTTCACTTACAACTCTAGAACTACACTCTATGGGCCAAAAGAAAGATGTCAGCACAGGATTCAAAATCAGTTTTGAAAAAGCAAGAAAGGAAATGACAGATGTGCACAGTCAGTTTTAGACTGAGCTGTGGAGAACATTAATTAGAAGATTAAAATGGACAGAGACATCCAGGACAGATTCAGAACTTAGAGGTACTCACTATCCCAGGAAAACTGAGCCTCAAAAAAGCTTGTTAACCAAGTATATTAAGAGGGATAAAACATTCATAATGGTGACTACAAGAAAATATTTTTCTGGAACTTTCTCTTTAAAACTGCAGCAGAGCTGGGGATTTAGCTCAAGTGGTACCATGCCAACCTTGGATGCACAGGGCCTGAGTTCAATCCCCAGTACCATAAAGCAGAAGGGGCCAGGAATTTAGCTCAGTGGTACTGACATTTGAGAGTCTGATACCCAGTACTGAAAAAAAGAAGTAGAAAAAGATTATTTTATAAATTTAGCAAGTCACGTTGGAGGGCCGGAGATTTAGCTCAGTGGTTCCAGCGCCTGACTCGCAAGCGCAAGGTCCTGAGTTCGATCCCCGGTAACCATATACAATGCTGGGTGTGGAGACTCACGCCCACCAGCCATCAATACCACATACCACAGTGCCGGGCGTGGTGGCTCACGCCTGTCATCCCAGCACTCGGGAGGCAGAGGCAGGAGGATTGCTGAGTTTGTGGCGGCTTGCCTGGGCTACATAGTGAGCTCAGGGCCAGCCTGAACTACAAAGCGAGACCGTCTCAAAAAAAAAAAAAAAAAAAAAAAAAAAAAAAAAAAAAAAA
>PVIC010008572.1:6479-47950 GCA_004025085.1 Thryonomys swinderianus
AGGCTGGCCCTGAGCTCACTATGGTGCCCAGGCAAGCCGCCGCGAACTCAGCAATCCTCCTGTCTCTGCCTCCCGAGTGCTGGGATTACAGGCGTGAGCCACCACGTCTGGCATTGTGGTATGCGGTGTTGATTGTTGGTGGGCGTGTCTCCACGCCCAGCATTATATGTGGTTACCGGGGATCGAACTCAGGTCCTTGTGCTTGCGAGGCAGGCGCCGGAACCACTGAGCTAACCCTCCGGCCCAGAATTGTACTAATTTTAACCTAAAGGCCAAATTTTATTTGCATAGAAACTTTCAGTTTGGCTTTTACTCTCCTAAAACATGTTTCACTGCAGTAGTTCTTTTTTGCTTTATTCCTATTTTATTATGAAGCTATTTATAATACCACTGTTAATTAGTAGTGGAATTATTTTTGCACATGAATAAACCAGGCTATAGAAGCATGTAGTATTGCAGTAGCTATTGTGGTATCTATAGAGTTCTATCAGATGTCTGTCTGTCTGTCTGCCTGTCTGTCTCCTCCACATTCAGCTGAACTTCAATTTCAGTATGAAGCAAAAAATGCATGTCACATACATTAAATAAAATACACTCCTCACCTTGTATATGTCAGCTTTTTGCTTCCAGTTAGGCTCATATTTTGTTGTGTTTTCCAGTACTTCTAAGCAGCATAGCTTCTGAGTAACAGGTGCTAAGGACATTAGCCCACACATTTTAATTCCGTGTGGAAACCAAGACTGTGAAATGCTTTGCTTTTGTAATTCTTAAGTTTCAGTTCTTGTCTCAGTTACAGTTATGACTTGTTCCACCTCGATATGATCTTACCATCTTATGAATGCCCCTGGCCATGTTAAAATCAGAAACAGCCCAGACTCACCAGGGGAGTTTGGCAACTTGGACAGGGAAGGATTCATTATACAGGTTGAACACAGTCTGTAGCTTTAGCATGTTTAATGTATGTTAATGCAGCCTCAATGAGATGTCATCACATCCACTCACCTTTCTCCTTCCCTAGTGCTCTTCATCCTTATGTGGGATCATTTTGGAGACATGAACTGGACCAATTAATTTTCATAGAGGTCATTAATCACCATGGGATTCCACTTGCAGGTCAGTCAGAAAACTGCACATTGACATTTTCTACCAATTATTTATGCACTTCTAATGGACACATTCAGGCCTACACTTTTGGTGAAGTTTAAGTGGAGAACTTTTTTTTTTTTTTCTTTCCCATATTGGAGAATGTTACTTTGCTTCCTTGGGACCAGTTCAATATGGGCTGAGTTTTGGGAGTTGCCTAATATGTGTTAGGTACTCACATATAATATCTCTAAGCCTCATCAAAAACTCTTCTCAGTAGATATAATGCCAGCTTTATAAAAATAAAGACTGAGAAAGTGAGGTACAGAGATAAAGGTCATATGGCCAGTATCCAGAGAAATCAGTAGAATGGGCCAGAGGCTGTGATTACTATAGATTTGATCAGATTGACTTCAGGACCATTGTTGGATCTCAGTAGCACCACTGGTGACTAGTCTAGGTGCCCCTGGAAATCCTGTGTGAAACCAGACACACAATATATCTTGATCACTCTTTCTCAGTACCTTTATTGCCAGATTTTTGGATCTATCTAGAGCTCTAAAGCTGGAGGCTTTGCCAACGTGAATATTGTAAAGGAGTCATTTTAAACTTAAAGTCAAGGTATTTTGGGCCTGAGATTTAGCTCAGTGGTTCTGGCACCTGCCTAGCAAGCACAAGGTCCCTGGTCCGATCCTGGTAACCACATACAATGATAAAATATCGGGTGTGGTGACTCACGCCCACCAGCAATCAGTACCACACCTCACAGTGCTGGGCGTGGTGGCTCACGCCTGTAATCCCAACACTTGGGAGGCAGAGGTAGGAGGACTGCTGAGTTCTTGCCTGGGTTATATAGTGAGCTCAGGGCCAGCCTGAACTACAAAGCAAGGCCCTGTCTCAAAACAACAACAACAAACACCCAAAAAAACCCCACAAGGTATCTTAGCTGAATTGGATGGACTATGGAAGCATTCTAATTCAACAGGGTCTTTTATCCCTCTGGTCTGTGCAGCTTCAGTGATGGTGAGGATGTGGGTGTAGAGGCAGTATCCAATCTAAAACGAACCAGAGGGCATATGTGTGTATTTTCGGACAGATCAAGTTCGAGGGAGAAATTATAATGATACCCATATCTTTATTCCTAATTTTTTGCTTCATAGTAAGTTTTGCTAAATTCATTGCTATTTAATATATTTGTTTGTATATGCTGAAATCATGTCTGATGAATTTACTCATATGGAAAAGACCATAATGGATGATAAGTAGCCCTTATGGAAGTATGAGGAGCACATGAGGCTTGTTCTAAGCACGTTACGGCCATGACTAATTTATTTTATCCTTACGGCAACCACACAGTGCAGGTACAGATGAGGAAATGGAAGCACTGAGATAGATGCTAACGCTCTTGATCACTGGTCACACTGGGGAAAAACGACAGAGCCAGGCTGCCCCTGACCAAGCACTGCTGTGCTGTGCTGTCCCTTGGCTTCATTCATACAGTTGTACATGCGCCCATAACTTCCTTCTTGTTTTCTTGTCTCTTAAGCAGAAACTCTCACAGAGAGTTCTTTGACTTTGTGTGGAATCAGCACAATGCAGTGGACGCTGATGTGCATGGTATCCACTGAAAGTGAGGGTATTTTATTTTTGAAGCTAAAAGCAGAAGAGGTAGAACTTATAAGTGAGTTGATTTCTTATCAATTTTGTAATCTTTCTGCCATAAATTTTTTCAGGTGTTTTGGCATTTATAGTGAATCTCACAGCAAGTGTGTACAGAATGATTAACACATGTATAATTAAAATATAATTAAACATAATTGAAATCCTGTGTACCATCCTTGGGCACTGTATATTATTCATAGATTCTGTGGTCAGTGAAATATCCTTTTTGTAAAAATTTAACATTGTACCAATTTGTACAAAGGTATGTATGAATTATGAGATTATAATTCTTACTCTATGCACCAATTGGTAAAACTCACCCCTGATGTCATGTAATAGAAATACAGAGGAGAAGGCAGATGATTTGAACAGAGCTGTTCTGTGTATAGAAAGATGAACAAGTGAGTAGAAAGAAAATGCTTTGTGCAGAGCATATGACATAGGTAGTGAGGACCATGTCTGTGCGGGAAGATGGAGCAGAGTCGCTGATAGGAGAAGATGGGACAGACTCAGGAGCAGAACTTGACCTGGACCTAAACAATAGTCAGGCCTTAGCAGTGGACAGAGATGAGGGGAAGCAGCATGAAGGCAGGAGTGTAGCTGGCCATCATCTGCCTCTTCCCTTGGGGGGTCTGGGAGCAGTGGAGCTGAGGATTGTGGAGAGGTGGCCTTGAAGACTGGCAGTCCTGCTTTTGTGGCGAGGGAGGAGAGGAGAGGCTAGAATCAGATATGGGGATTTTGAAATGAAGATAATGAGATTGATGTGCTGCACTTGAAAATTGGGCTCATTACTTTATAATCATTTTCAACAGTAAGTGGTATTATCTGCTTGATCATTCACTGCATACTGAGGTTTGGCCCTAAATCACTCTTTTTTTTTTTTTTTTGACAGGGTCTCGCTTTGTAATTCAGGCTGGCCCTTAGCTCACTATGTAGCCTAGGAACGCCTCCAACTCAGCCATCCTCCTGCCTCTGCCTCCTGAGTGCTGGGATTACAGGCATGAGCCACCACACCCGGCACTGTGTTGTGTGGTACTGATTGCTGGTGGGTGTGAGCCACCACGCCTGGTATTGTTGTATGTGGTTACCAGGGAACAAACTCAGGACCTTGTGATTGCTAGGCAGGCGCTGGAACCACTGAGCTAAATCTCCAGCCTGGCCCTAAATCACTTTTGTCTGACTCTAAAAATAAAATCTACCTGGGAAGAATTCAAAATTTTTACTGCCAGAGATACCAAGGAACATGTGCTATAGATTCTAAAAGGTAGTGCTAAATCGTTATTTTCAAGATTTGGCTCAGGGCCTGGCATGTATTCAGCATAATAAATACTTGTTTTCTAAAGTAGCAAATGAGCGGCAAAATAGATGATCATTTTAAAGCTCATTAGTTTAAATGATGAATCTAATCTCCTGGTTATCAAGCATTTAATGAATTTCGGAAGCTTATATGATGATGAATGTAATTGCTATTTATTGAACACTTACTATAGGCTAGGCATGAGGAGTTTTACCCATTACCTCACTTATCTTCTTCTTCTTCTTCTTTTTTTATTTTTTGAGATAGGGTCCTGCTTTGTAGTTCAGGCTGGCCCTGAGCTCACTCTGTAGCTCAGGCAAGCCTGGAACACAGCGATCCTCCTGTCTCTGCCTCTGGAGTGCTGGAATTACAGGTGTGAGCCACTACGCCCAGCACCGCGGTATGTGGTATTGATGGCTGGTGGGTGTGAGTCACCACACCCAGCATTGTATGTGGTTACCAAAGATTGAACTCAGGACCTTGCGCTTGCGAGGCAGGCACCAAAACCACTGAGCTAAATCTCCAGCCTCTCACTTATCTTCTTAACCATGCAACAAAAGGACAAGTTAGTATTCTTTACCTGCAATACTCAGGACCAGAGTGTTTCAGATTTTTGAATTTTTCAGACTTTGAGATAATTGTGTACACATAATGTGACATTTTGGGAGTAGGACCCAAGTCTAAACATGAACTTCCTTTATTTTTCATATACACCTTAAACACTTGGCCTGAAGCTAATTTTATGCAATATTTTAGGACACCTGCACTTTGGCTATGATTTCCTCTATGAAGTCAAATGTGGAACTTTCCACTTGTGGTTTACGCTGGTGCTCAAAAAATTTCAGATTTTGAAGGGTTTTAGATTTTTGAAGTAGAATTGTTCAACCTACAGCTGCTCTTCACTCTTCCCACTTCCTTGTTTTTTGTTTTTAAACAGTTAGATTGTGGCTCAGAAAGATAAAGTGACAAACCACAAAGTTGTATGTTAAGTAAGCAGCGCTCAGTGATTCATTTAGTGTTTAGGCTTTTACAGTGTTAGAGCCCACTCACTCTGTATTATATATTGCCTCATAATTTAAGTGTCTGCTTAAGTGACATGTGCTGTCTGCTAAGGGTATGACTGAAGAGTAATGGGGGATACCCTTGTTTACATCCTTCACTTGGCCACTAAGAGAGGGCTTTCCCTGGCCAGAACCACCATACCTGGTTACCATTTCTTCTGAAGTTCCTAGACAGCATTTGGTAAACAGGTTGGGTTGGCCATCATGTCTGCACAGTTCTGAAGAACTGGTAAACACAGTACTGTATCTCTCTTAGGTGATGTTTTCAGCCAAGATCTTTTTTTTTTTTCTTTTGCTTTTTGAGACAGGGTCTCGTGTTGTAGTTCAGGCTGGCCCTGAGCTCACTATGGTGCCCAGGCAAGCCGCTGCAAACTCAGCAATCCTCCTGTCTCTGCCTCCTGAGTGCTGGGATTACAGGTGTGAGCCACCACGTCTGGCATTGTGGTATGCGGTGTTGATTGTTGGTGGTTGTGTCTCCATGCCCAGCATTATATGTAGTTACTGGGGATTGAACTCAGGACCTTGCGCTTGCGAGGCAGGCGCCAGAACCACTGAGCTAACCCTCCGGCCCCAGCCAAGATATCTTTAAGTGGGTACTTAGGTTATGATTCTTTGGGTTTTGCATGACTTTCGTGAATAATAAACAACTTGAACCTAATTTCTAAGAGCTGTTGATCTATGGGTAGTCAGTGAATGTCACTGTAGTAGCTAGAAAAATCTGTTGTTTGATGGAGCCTGTTTTCTCAAAGACAGGTGTGATCTGTGAGGCAGGATGTTAGATAGCATTGCTCCTGACATTTAACCTATTGCACCAAGTTATTTTTCTTGTTGCTGAGACAGAATACTTAACACCTAGACTTAAAAGGGGGAAAGGTGTATGTAGCTCACAGTTCAGTCTGTAATTGGCTGACTCCAAGGCAGGGTGTCAGAGGGCAGCAGTTCACAGTGGACAGACAATAGCAAAGCAATAAGAGACCTGAATAGTATCCTTCTGCCCTTTTAATCTTATTCAGACTACTAGAGGAGGTAGTACTTGTACCCTTAATCCTAGTGCCTTTGAACCTAGCATTGCACCATGAATCACACTTTAGATCCACCCACCTCTGAAGAAACCCCATCAAAGGCCACATGGGGCTTTTGGTGAGGCATCTAAACACAAGCCATGACAATGATACAGGTGATACAAAGTAGAATTTTAAAAAGTAGAATTTCTTAGTTTTGGATGTTACCAAAAAATGTGTGATTATTTATTTCACTTATTAATGTGTCCTCAAGATGTGACCAGTTGCACATAAATGAATGAAACTTGCCATTCTTTATGGCAGAGTAATACTCCATTTTATTAAATAACCACCTCTTCTTTATCCAGTCTCCAGTTGATGGACATCTAGGTTTTTTCCAAGATTGGGCTATCACAAACTGACCTGCTGTGAACATGGGTGCACATATGTCACTATGATATGATTCTCTTAATTCCTTCGAGTATATTCCTAACAGGGGAAATAGCAGGGTCAAATGGGACCTCTAATCCTAACTGAGGATTTAGCTCAGTGGTTCTGGTGTCTGCCTTGCAAGTGTAAGGTCCCAAATTTGATCCCTGATAATGACATCCACAATGCCGAGCATGGAGACTCATGCCCACGAGCAATCAGTACCACACACCACAATGCTGGGCATGGTGGCTCACGCCGGTCATCCCAGCACTCGGGAGGCAGAGGCAGGAGGATTGCTGAGTTCGAGGCTTGTCTGGGCTACATACTGAGCTTGGGGCCAGCCTGAGCTACAAAGCAAGACCCTGTCTCAAAAAAAAAAAAAAAAAAAAAAAAAGAAAATCTCCAGAGTAGGTGAAACTTGTGAGAAATATGACTAATATACACATGTTCTGAAAAAATCAGCTATCTTTGAAAGAATTATGCAATACAGTTATGAAATGTTTTGGAGTGTGAGCCATTTTTGAAATATGTGAAAAAATGTACTATATGATTTGTACAGAGGAGAAAAATAGAAAAGCATCACCAGCCAAAGATTAAGTAGAAAGAGGCCTCAGTGTTGCAACTACATTTACTATTAGAAGGCAAAGCAGAGTAGAGCATGGGAAACCCTTTGTCTTTTTCTCCCAGACTTCTTTTATGTTCTTAACTAGGAAATAACAACAATAACAACAGCAACCACAGATGCACCCATTTCTTCTTGCAAAAGGTGATTTCAATCTTGAGGAAATGTGTGGTTGACTAATAGATTGAGGCACTGAGTTTTGAGTCTAGTTTAAAATAGCTGCATTGTTCTTAAAATAATGCCTGCACTGAAAGCTGTATAGGCACTTTAAGAAAAATCAGACTTTTATAGCAGTATGATTTACTTTTGAGTATTCAAAGGATGATCAAACAGTGTTGTTATTGATTATTCTAACATTACTCTTGGTCATACCCTTCTATACTTTTTATTTTTGTTTGTTTGTTTTGAGACAAGATCTTGCTTTTTGTAGTTCAGGCTGGCCCTGAGCTCACTGTGTAGCCCAGGCAAGCCTCAAACTCAGCAGTCCTCCTGTCTCTGCCTCCTGAGTGCTGGTATTACAGGCATGAGCCACCATGCCCAGCACTGTGGTATGTGCTATTGATGGCTGGTGGGTGTGAGTCATACCTGGTGTTACTGTATGTGGTTACCGGGGATCGAACTCAGGACCTTGTGCTTATGAGGCAGGTGCCAGAACCACTGAGCTAAATCTCCGGCCCCCCTTCTATACTTTTATAAGTAAAACTCCCTCCAAACTTTCCCTCTTTTTCTCTTTCTCCTCTTCTGTCCTTCAGGCATTATTTGAATGCTACTCTTTTGTTCTTTCGTTTCTCTTTGGTCTTCTGAATTCAGTTTCAATATTCTTCTGTCTTCCTCATCTTCTGTATAATTTCATGTAATATTTTTTTCTCTGTCCCTTTCTGCAGCTTATATCAGAAAAGCTGTTCTTTATCTGTTACTTGTGTCATTACTGATTTAGTTTCATTTTTCCTAGTCCATTCTCTGCTACTTTTAATTATTTACCCTTATTGCATTATAATGGTATTGCTTTTGAACTGTGTACTTTGAATATTGACATTTACTTTTAAGATCTTTAAAGGATAGGAATTAAATTTCATTGTATACCTGACTTTTTTCATTAAGAAGTTCTAAGAACATAAAATATCTTTAAATGCATCTTTCTTTTTGAGGTGGTATTGCCAATGAAGAGGAGACCAAACACCTTCTCTGTGATGTGCCTGGAATGTCTTTAATACAGGAAGTTATTTTTCTGTTCACATTAGAGAATCACTTCCCAAGTATTGGCCCCAGATCTACTTATGGTACCCCAAATCACTTACTACCTATGTGTGGAAAATGTTTTTAATAGTAATTTTTCTCTATTCATATTTAGAACTAGTGACTTCTTGTCACACAAATTGAATAAATGCTTTGGTTCTAATGAGACTTTAGTCCTAAGAATAACTTCTTCTATGTAATAAATTTATACTTACTTTTGACTTATAAATTATTTATATTTCACTTCAGAAATGTGAGAAACATTTACATTTAATAAATACACAATGAATCAATATCAAGTGTTTTTTTTTTTTTTTGAGACATGGTCTTGCTTTGTAGTTCAGGCTGGCCCTGAGCTCACTATGGAGCCCAGACAAGCCTCAAACTCAGCAATCCTCCTGCCTCTGCCTCCCAAGTGCTGGGATTACAGGCGTGAGCCACTACGCCTAGCATTATGGTATGTGGTTACCAGGGATTGAACTCAGGACCTTGTGCTTGCCAGGCCAGCACTGGACCCACTGAGCTAAACCCCTGGCCCAATGTCAGTCTTTTGAGAGGGATTTGGGAAGCAAAACTGCTAGGTTAATTGAATTTTCTCTCTTTAAACATTTAAAACATTACATTTTCTTTACTTTTGCTTTATAATTTTCATTCAGATATTTATCCACCTTTTTTCTGCCTCACTGGGCCAAGTCGATCCATTGTTTCACTGCTTTGTGCTTTGGCCAGATTTCAGAGGTCTGGCTCCCCTGTCGCAGTCCTGAGTTTAGCGAAGGCTCGGTGTGCTCACAGGCACACTGGGAAGCCCTTCTCTGAGCCCCTCTGTAAAGAAGGGACTGGTAGATGGTCACACTGTCACAGCTCACTGTGTCCAAGCCACCCGACTAACCGTTTTCTCGCCTTGGGTTCCATTTGGCCTTTTCCTTATATACCTGGCAGAATCAGTATTATGATTCTAAAGGAGAGAACAATTCTGTGTATCAAGCTTCTGATTTGCTTGTGTGAGTTAGGTGTGTGAAAAGTTTCTGCCTTAGTTTCCAAGACAACACGGAGAAGATACGAGACCAAACTGTCGCCATCTTGCCTTCCCTTGACAATCTATAAGAATCCCCATTCAAATAATGCACAGTCTTAGGACCACAAGGCTAGGTTCCGAAGGTAGAATTCTTCTGTGACTCCACAGTCGTGGGAGAAGCTTGGAAAATGTGGTGTTTTGCCTCATAGTTCTGCTTCCTTGGCAGAAAATCCTGACTGGTCAGCAAAGCTAGGGTTTATGAGTGGCTCACAAGTCCTAGGCCTAGGACTTTATCCGTGCCGATTGTAACCAAGTAAAATGAAATAATTTCAAATAACAGCCAAAAAGACCTTGAGATTGAAAAACAAAAGCTTTGTTATGTTACGGTCTTGGGAGTAGATGACAACATGTTGGTATCTAAGGTTATCCTAAGGGATTGGTCAATAAATATAAGTCAATGGAGTTAACAACAACAACAAGGAAGCCTGGGTTGGCTGCCGAGAGTAGAGGCTGGAGGATAGTGGAGAAGGTCTCACAGTCTCATGTACATGAGAATACTTGAGTGGGAACATCCAGGCAGTACTAAGAGCCAATTTCAAATTGGTTCTGATTTCTTAAAGGTGACCGTTCTGCTATTACCCAGCCTTCCCAGTGGGGCTGTGGTGTGGGTAGAAGTACAGATAAAAGAGGTAGGTAATTGGGCCCATTTGGTTTTTCCTGACAGATATTATCTAAGGCAGGATCAAAGGCATTTTGGATATTGCCGATATTATGACTGAAGTGGACTGTGAGAGCCGAGCTGGTAAGGAGGGTGCGACAGGAGAGGGCATAGAGGTCCTTGTAAAGTGGGGCACTTGAAGCAAAAGTAGTCCAAAGATAGAAGAGGTTCTGGATGAGAAATGTTGAAGAGAGCAGTTACCTGGAATGATGACTTGATCCGTGAAAGTAGGAACTGGGATTAACAAGCATGATTTGAATCCTGATTTGTCTGCTCCATTGGATTAAGAAGTGCCTATCAGGGGCTAGAGGGTTAGCTCCGTAGTTCTGGCGCCTGCCTCGCAAGCGCAAGGTCCTGAGTTCGATCCCCGGTGACCACATATAATGCTGGGCGTGGAGACACGCCCACCAATAATCAACACCGCATACCACAATGCCGGACGTGGTGGCTCACGCCTGTAATCCCAGCACTCGGGAGGCAGAGACCAGAGGATTTCTGAGTTCGCAGCGGCTTGCCTGGGCACCATAGTGAACTCAGGGCCAGCCTGAACTACAAAGCGAGACCCTGTCTCAAAAAAAAAAAAAAAGTGCCTATCAGATTTTATGCGCGCCCTTCCTGTGTCAGTGGGTCCTGGAGCTGTGACCTTGCCTACAGTAGATGGCCCCTCACTCACTCCTCTCCGGCACTCTTCTCTTTCCTGCTGCCATGAGCCTAGCAGCTTTGTTCTGCCGAGCCCCTCTGCCGTGATCTTTCTAGCCTGGAGCCGATCACAGACTGAGACCATGAGCCAAATCAAACTTCTTTCCCTTTAAGTTGTGGCTGGTAGGTTTTGTGGCCAGCAACCGGAAAGCTGACTGACGTGGCTGGAGGACACCAGAAGCTAGAGTGCTAGAAGTCACCTAGGATGGAGAGGGACCTTGAGAAAGGAAGGTGACAGTTCTCAAGTGGACTGTGCAGTATAACTCAGTGCATATGCTCAAAGGAATAGTGTGTGTGTGTGTGTGTGTGTGTGTGTGTGTGTGTGTGTGTGGTTAGAAGATAAAGGTATATGGTCCCAAAGTAGCAATGGTTGGGGAGGAGGGAGGAGACAGTGAGGCCATCAGTTCCATTTCTTTCTTTGTGGCTCTTTGCTTTATACAATTACATTCTATCAGGGACTTTATAAAATGAATCATTCAGATACTAAAACTATTTTCGAGATGTTTGCTCACATTCAGTCAGAAGTTTCATGTTTATGTCTCTCCCTGTCAACTCAGAATACTAGTCTGTAATGTTAGCTTAGTATCAAACAGTTTCTCATGTACATAATTAGAGAAATAAAGAAGGGAAATTTTCATAGTGAACATTTTTTCCAGAAAATATATAGACAATTAGACAATAAGACAATATTAGTATAGAAATAAGTGCTTTGTAACTCAAAGCATTTCAGGGACATAAATCTACAACTAAATTAGTAGGTCTTGTCCTGTCTCAGAGTCCTCAGAGTGTGGTTGAAAAGCTCTGTTAAGTAGAGATTCAGGTCTACGGTATTGAAATAATCTCACTCACGCATATTTAAAAAGTACTACTGTGCACGTGTGCTTGTTTGCTGTCCCTCTTACCAAACAGGGCTTGTTTTTCCCACTGCACAGTCGGCAACCACTGGAGCAAGAAGTTTTGCAGAGAAGACAGTTTATTTGTGAAGTGTCCAGTTGTATGGAGATAGGAGAGGTCGCCCCAGGTCTGCTTTCCTCAGCCTAGAGTTTAAGGTTATGACTGGCATAAAGAAACCAGGCGGTCGACAGCTAAGACAATGAGAATGGAAATAAAGGCATCACTGTGCTGTATGTTTGATAATCAACCTTTGTAGCTCTTCCTAGGATTTATGTTTAGAAAACGGCAGCATTTACATGTTCTGAGGGTGGAGTGTGGGGCCTCTGCCATCAAAAAGTCACTCGATAGACACTTGCTCAAGTCCAAGTAAAGTGTCGGTGGTCTCAACTGATTTGAGATGGACAAAAACAGCCTCCAAGTCCCTGAAAATCCGTGTCAGCAACCATGATCATCATGGGTCGTACCTTAGAGATGTTATCTATTGTAAAGCTAAAGGGAATATTGCTTACCTATGTGACCTCTAGAATTAGTGGTAATGGCTAGTAACTAAAAAGCAAATGTTAGGTTTTCTCTCAGTTTCATTCCTTCCCAAATTCTCAAAGGTACTTAATGTTTTTTTTTTTTTTTTGAGACAGGATCTTGCTTTGTAGTTCAGGCTGGCCCTGAGCTCACTATGTAGCCCAGGCAAGCCTCAAACTCAGCAATCCTCCTGCCTCTGCCTCCAGAGTGCTGGGGGGGTGACAGGCGTGAGCCACCACGCCCGGCACTGTATGTGGTATTGATTGCTGGTGGGCGTGAGTCACCACACCCAGCATTGTATATGTTTACCGGTTTGAACTCAGAACCTTGCACCTGCAAAGCAGGTACCGGAACCATTGAGCTAAATCTTCAGCCCACATACTTAAAATTTTTTTTTTTTTTTGCTTTTTGAGACAGGGTCTCGCTTTGTAGTTCAGGCTGGCCCTGAGCTCACTATGGTGCCCAGGCAAGCCGCCGCGAACTCAGCAATCCTCCTGTCTCTGCCTCCCGAGTGCTGGGATGACAGGCGTGAGCCACCACATCCAGCATTGTAGTATGCGGTGTTGATTGTTGGTGGGCGTGTCTCCACGCCCAGCATTATATGTGGTTACTGGGGATCGAACTCAGGACCTTGCACTTGCGAGGCAGGCGCTGGAACCACTGAGCTAAATCTCCGGCCCGTACTTAAAATTTTTAAAAATTCTTTATTGGTACAATTTATATACATCTCAAAATCACACATAACATCGAGGAATTTGTACCAATATATGATATAAGTTAATTCCCATTTTTACCCATATCCCTACCCACCCACACCTCCCCACCCCTATATACATGCTCTTTTATTTTCTTTCAGAATCATATTTATTCCTCCCCCTCATTACATTCCCACACCAAATTTCCTTTGGAAAGTTCCCATTCTACAGAAACTGTCATACTTTCTAGAGCTCATTTGCATCTACAGGTGCTCATATCAAAGAAAAGATCTTGTATTTGCCTATCTGTGATGTATTTATTTCACTTATTAGTGTGTCCTACAGGTGTATCCATTTGCACATAATTGAATCAATCTCGTCATTCTTTATGGCAGAATAATACTCCATCTTATAAAAAAACCCCACATCTTCTTTATCCACTCTCCAGTTGATGGACATTTGGGTTGTTTCCAAGACTGAGCTATCACGAACTGAGCTGCTGTGAACAAGGGTGTACATCTATCTTTCCAATGTTATTTTTAAAATTATTTTGGGCATATTCCTAGCAGGGGGATAGCAGGGTCAAATGGAACCCCTAGTCCTAGTTTTCTGAGAAATCTCCACTTAAAATTTTTAAATTATGCTTATTATTTCATTAAAAAATCCTGAGTGTAACTGGATTTTAATTAGAGGAAGACTTGCTGTTTGAATGAAGAGAAAAACATTCCATTGTTTTTATTATTGGTTGTTTTGTTCATAAGCTATTTATTTTATTCACTTTGAAAACTTTAGTAACTTGTGACCGACCAAAGAGTCAAAAGAGTGCATGTGTATATAGAATGATACTGAGCATGTTTACTCTGGATTCCACCACCAGAGGAAGTAATTAAAGTGATACACGTTTCTTGATTCCTTTGCTCTTTACCATATTGGGAGCTTCTCCATAGTTATGGGAACTCAAAGCCTGGCAGACACTAGGGGGTTTCCCTTTGCCTTCGGTGCTGCAGTAGGACATCACCCTGAGCATCAGTACAAGGCGTTTGCCTGGGACCCTGGAAGCCACAGGGAGGCCCGTGAGCCCTTTTACTTGTGCATATGAAGTTGTCACCTCATTGTTCAAGAATTCTGTGGCCCCTATGGAGACTGACTAAATAATCCATTCACTTAGCACTAATCCTCTCTGAAAAAGAGATAAGGCAGATTCTTGATATAGAGCCAACTGAGGCTTGATTAAAGAAACTTTTCATAAAATGGCAACTTTAATACAATTTCAGAAAGTTTCTCTATTCGATATGAAGTGCTTTTGAGAAAAATTCCAGAGAGATAATTTGGCTTTGCCCACTTGATTTATTCAGCTGTATTGTACAGATACCCTGGTTTGTTTCCATGGAGGTTATGTAATCACATTCATGGCAATTGAAAAGTAATCTCCATGACTGAAAATAGCCCCGACCTATTTTGATGCCATTAATAGTGCTTTAACAGTTTTTCAGGGTCCTTGTCACAGAAGTAATTATTCTTCTCAATAAAGCCCTGATGAAGATAACAATAAAAATAACTAATTTTTATAGAGTACTTAACATGTGTCAGATACAGAAGCATGAGAAGAGCTTGACATGCTTTGACTCACGCAGGCCTCACATTAATGGATTAATGGAGATGTTCTTATTGCCCCATTTTATAGATGACAGAGTAGAGTCCAGGGAGATTGACAGCCTGGCCTCAGAGTAATAACGATCGGACCTGCGTTCCCTGCAGGGACGCCTAATAAAGCAGTCCAACAGCTGCGGAGGGTCTGCAGGTGGGGGAGGCAGAAGGTAAAATTGAGTCCCAGGGATACCTGAGCCTCAGGTCACCAGCGGCCGTGTTTAACAGGACGGAAGTGCCCACCTTTGCTTGCTCACAGGGTGTTTTGTGTGTCAAATTCAAAAGCATAGTGGAAGTGTTCACTACAAGGCCAGTTTGGGGATTGTGCACTCAGACCCAGGTGATTTCTCACTGGCCTAGGCTGGCTGCAGTGGGGTTCCCTTTGGCGGGTTCTTGGAGGAGTGAGGGTCTCCTTGACCAGTGTAAACTGTGGAGTGTGTGGGCTGGGCCTGGGGAGAAAACTGAGCTCCTTAGCTCTGCAAGCATATTATCTGTTGACTCTGAGTCTAGGAAGGGCTTATTTAGCATTGATAGTATTTTCATTTTAGTATAGGTTTTATTTGAGACTTGAACTTTTTTGTCCTAATTTATTTGCCCTATTTTAGCTGAGAAGTAAAAATGCTGAAAGACTATTTTTCTGATTTAAAGTAATTATAATGGTGACATGTTTAAATTTTTTTTTTTTTTTTTTTTGAGACAGGGTCTCGCTTTCCAGTTCACGCTGGCCCTGAGCTCACTATGTAACCCAGGCAAACCTGGAACTCAGCAATCCTGCCTCTGCCTCCTGAGTGCTGAGATGACAGGCGTGAGCCACCACGCCCGGCACTGTGGTATGCGGTATTGATTGGGGATGGGCGTGATCACCATGCCCAGCATTGTATGTGGTTACTGGGGATCAAACTCAGCACCTTGTGCTTGGGAGGCAGGTGCTGGAACCACTGAGCTAAATCTCCGGCCCATGTTTAAATTTTTTAAAAATTAAAAAAAATTTTTTTTTCATAAAAGAAAGCAAGAAAGGATTCGGAGTGGAGTACTAGTCATGGCTGTAACCTGTCTTGATCTGTTTTGTCTCCTCTGCATACTGTTGTCTGTATGACTTGCTGTATGGCCAAGTCCACTGAAAGGTGAATGACACCCAGGTGTCCTGTTGTAATCGTTTTCTTTTCTTACAGTAACAAGTACCAGGAGCTGGTCTCTATGGATAAGTGAATGTTTCTCAATTTCCTTCATGAACCTACTGAGAGGCTCTTTTGAGTACTTAAATGAATTGACTCAATTCTTTTTATTTTCCCTCTCATTTCTACCTGTCTGAACTATCTAATCATTCAGAACATCTCTATCATTCTTCAAGGCCTTTGTTTCCTTTTATTTTGCTGTTTCACACAATCTCACTTTTTAGCCTCTTTCTCTGATCCCACTTGCAGCCTGTTTCCTGCGTGGAAGAGCCCATTATAGCCCCTGACTGTAGTTGGTCCAGGCTCCTCTGGGCAGTGTTAAAACCTTGCCAGCTGCTTGCTTCCAGGATGAAGTAACTTTGTATTTATTCTTGGAGATTTTCTGCTTCGGAAAACTCAATCTTTATGCTTTGTCCCAGATGTAGCAGCCAAGATCCAGTCCTTGGGCCTTTGTTCCTATTGCTTGCCCCTTTATCTTCCGAACAGTGAATCTCCAAGGAATTTCCATTAAATCTTGCATTGCCTCACTCAGCATTGTATAAGTACAAGGTTTTTTTAAAGTTTTTTTTAAATGTTGCCATTTTGTTTTGTATTTAACTCTTGTAATTTTTTTCTAAAACATTTTATGTAGTTAGATACACATGCAGAAATACTTTTTCCCAAAGAATAAATTGACTGTTCCAATTCATATTAGCTTATCTTCCAAGTTTTTCTCCTTTTGTCATCTGTGCTGTGTGGTGCTCTTGACATAGTCATTTTATGATGCACATTGACCTGACAACTCCTGAGGAGTGAAAGGCTGTGAGAAACTCTTGTGGGAATGGCCCCTATTAGGGTTAAAGAATGACAATACTTGATATTGTTACATATCCTTCTGTAACATGGAATTCTATTAGTTACTGAGTACACATGGTATCCCTGACATTATAGTGTTCCTATTAAGTACAAACCAACAGATTTATTAAAGCTCCACGAATATTATTCAATACAAATTTTTTACATAGAAAGGTAAATGTGAATTTGGGTTCTTCTCACGTTTCCATTCTTCCTTCTCTTGCCAGTAAGCTGTGCAATGTTCTTGACCAACCAAATGTAAAGTATGGTGAAGAAAACAGGTTTCTTTATGAACTTTCCTAATTCTTACTGTGGCATTTTACAGCCAGATGAAAAGTATGCATGGTATTTAAAATGCTAAAATAAATCAAGATTTTTCTTCTTATAGACAAAAATATTCTATGAACAGTTTGTGCTGATTGGAAGTTGGGTGAATGTAGTCCTTTGAGGACTATGTCACAAATCTTCACTAAAGGAATCTCTCTGCTGTTTATATACTTTGGGATAGAAGGCCAGGGGTTTTATCTCTTGCTTTGGAGAATAAACTTTACATAAAATATCCCTGGAAAGTAAAACTTTCTATAGTGAATTCTGTTATCCAGTGTTTAAGGAGACCAAACATAAGATTCCTGAGAATTCCAACCAACACCCTCCCCCAGCAAGTTGTGGTAGCCGATGCACAGCGTTACCAGCCCAGAGGCTCAGGGTTTTTCACTAGAGGTTGGTCACAAAGGCGGGACTTCTGTCTGCCAGGTACCAAAATTCCAGACTCCTGAAAGAAAGCATATACTTGGCAGAAGCCCTATTATTTCTACAAATAGTTTAGGTACAGTGAACTGCTCTTAGCAGATCTGGGGATTTGAGGACTCTCCTAAAACCCAGGGTCCAGGTGCCCATCAAGTGCCAACCTCGTAAGTAGGCCTTGCCAAGGAGAGTCACACAGATTGTGTTAGCTCTGACCTGCCCATCAACTTCTTTTAAATCACTGAAATAAAAATTCACATGTACCTTTCCTGGGCTTTCTTTGAGAGGAACATGGTGGCCAGCTATCTCTGCTCTTTTCTATTCACTTTAGGCAACAGAATGAGAATGGGTAGAATCAGCTGATTTTTAGGTGCCTCCAGTGCTATTGCTTTGATTCTAAACAAAGAGCTGGTACAAAAATAAATATATATTATGCCCTTAAAATTTTTTTTTTTTTTTTTTGCTTTTTGGAGACAGGGTCTTGCTTTGTAGTTCAGGCTGGCTCTGAGCTCACTATGGTGCCCAGGCAAGCCGCCGCGAACTCAGCAATCCTCCTGTCTCTGCCTCCCGAGTGCTGGGATGACAGGCGTGAGCTACCACGCCCAGCATTATATGTGGTAACCGGGGATCGAACTCAGGTCCTTACGCTTGCGAGGCAGGCGCCGGAACCACTGAGCTAACCCTCCGGCCCTATGCCCTTAAAAATTTTTTTAAAGAGCGTGGGGCTGGGAATGTAGCTCAGTAGTGGAGTGCACACTTATGGTACTCAAGACTCTGGGCTCAGTCATCAGCGGTGGAACCAATTTCTTTTAAAGTGAACTAGCAGGATTTATGATTTCTACTTGTCTGCAGGTATAGATATTTATATATTTATGATGAATAAAACTTGTATCCATGGCTTGTATTTTCTGTAAGCAACTGTGGAAGGAGACATACCTTACCTAATGCAATATTATTAATTCCTTGAGAATGATTTTTAAAAGCCCTCCTGGTACTGTTTTAAGTCTTATGGAAGGATGTATAGCCAAAATAGGGCCTATGAATTTTTCTATAAAGTTTCATTATTGGAAACTTAACAGAAACAGATAAGAATATGGAAAGAATAAATTAGAGGTACTGAATGTTACTTTTCTCATTGCTGAGTCAAAATGCCTGACACTCAAAGTTAAAAGAGTGAAAGGTTTATTTAGCTCACAGTCCATAAGATTTCAGTCTATAATCAGCCTGCTCCAAGGCAGGGTGGAAGAAGGGCAGCAGTTCACGGTGGACAGAGAGTAGAAGAGCAACAAGAGATCTTAACAGCATCTCCCTGCCCCCTTTATTTTACCCCGACTACTTTGGGTGGGCAGCACTCACTCCTTTAGTCCTAGTGCTCTCAGGCCTAGCATTGCACAGTGAATTACACACTCTGGATTCAGCCACCTCTGAAGCAGACCCACCTCATTTGCGTCTAAGTGCAAGCCATTAACAGTGACTTTGAAAGCAGGCATTATATTTGTATACATTATATTTGTTAATGATGCTTTAAGAGTGATGTAGCTGGGCAGATGGGTGGAAGGGGAAAGGGAAGTAAAAAGGATCCCGATGCGGTATGTGTATGTCCCAGTTCCCTACAATAAATGTACTTTCGTATCACAAACATACACTGGTAAAAAAAGGAATACGCTATGTAATTTACATAGACTCGTGAAAGTTCTGGTTTCCTAGTTTCATTCAGTTGTGTTTAAAGAGATATTTTCAAACATATTCAGGTTTCTCAAACATATTGATTTATCCCAGAACCTGGTATTTGGTTCATCCTAGAGAATGTTTCATATGGACTTGGGAAGATGAATGTTCTATTGTATTGTGTAGTGTGTTTCTCTGCCTAAGGTCCAATTGATTTATAGGGTTATCCAAATTCTGTGTTTCCCTATTGATTTTCTGTCTGGTTGTTCTATCTAGTAAGAAGAATGGAGTACCTAAAGTATCCTACTATCACTGCAGAATTATCTTTTAAAAAAGGAACGATGTGGCTTTAACCATTGAAAATTTGCTTTGTGACAGAAAGGAAATATATCAGAGAAAGCCCATTTTTGCAACTGGTACATGTATAAAATGTTAGGTATTTATTTTATCTTGTTAAACTTTCAAAGAAATAAAGACATGTATAGGTTTAATGATGCTGTTATGACAATAGGGAGCAGCTAATTCAACATTATATGATTTTGTTTTTCTTTTTAAGTTTTTGAGACAGGGTTTCGCTTTGTAGTTCAGGCTGGCCCTGAGCTCACTATGTAGCCCAGGCAAGCCTCGAACTCAGCAATCTTCCTGCCTCTGCCTCCCGAGGGTTGGGATTACAGACGTGAGCCACCAGAATGGGCTAACATTGTATGATTTTAAAAATGTTCTTCATTATGTTAACGTTTTGCTTTATTGCATGTAATGGCATGTAGTTTCATGAGTGCTTCTGTAAAATTTGGTTTTGTTTGCAAACTCTGCATCAGGTGACAACCACAGCCACAGCCATCTTTCTAAACAAACACAAACATGACCATTTTTTCCAAAATCGCCAAACAAATTTAAGTCTGTGAACTGAGGTACCACTGTAATTGATGTTTGTTCAGGGATAACATTTGCCCACAGTCTTTTTTATTTTTCTTTAAGAAAAAAATTCTCATGTAGCATGGAAATAGGTTGGCAACTGCATAATGACTGGAAGTCTGAAGATATTTCTCTTTGGACTGACATTCTTCAAACGAACTGTGCAGATTGTTTAGATTGCACCAATGAGTGCAGTTCCTGGTTAATCAGCCATATTCCTTGGACTCAACTGACACTAGTTTGATACAGATACAGACAGATAAGTCTTATTTTCTGCTGTTTCAATTCCAGCATGACAGAAGCTTGATTAATATTAAGGATTTTATCAACTTGTTCTTACTTAGACCTTCTCAAAGACTATGCTGTTAGAAGATAGTATTCAAATTAATATTATAATGAATATTCTATTAAAGATTTGTGTGGTATCATGGTTTTAGTTTTTCTTTTTTTGTGATAGCATGGATCGAACTTGGGCCCTTATACGTCCAAGTTTAGTGCAGTACCACTTGAGCTAAATCCCCAGCCCTGTGGTTTTAGTTTTAGTTATTTTACATGGGTCTTTAAGTTGTGACTGGCCTGATACACAAACAACTTGGGTTACAGTTGGAATTTCATTTTTTAAATTATTTTAATTTTTTTGAGACAGGGTCTTGCTTTGTAGTTCAGGCTGGCCCTGAACTCACTATGTGGCCTAGACTAGCCTCCAACTCACGACAACCCTCCTGCCTCTGTCTCCTGAGTATTGTGATTACAGGCATGAGCCTACATGCCTGGCATTGTGATATGTGGTACCTGGGATTGAACTTGGGACCTTACACTTGCCAGGCAGACTCCAGAACCACTGAGCTAAATCCCTGGCCCAGAATTTTATTTTTAACTTATGAACAAAATCTTGAGTCACCACTCAAGTATAGATTGCTTGTATTTTCAGATGGTCTCAGATATAATCCTTAAAGAGTTTTGGAAGGAACATTGCAACATCCTTTCTGATGTGGGGTATTGAGAAATCCGGGACCAGTGTCTCTCTAAGGACACTGAGATCTGCCTATATGTAAGAGGACTTTGAAGGTGGTGTAGAGGAGCCTGGGCCTTCAGTTGATCTTCTTGAGTTAAAACCAGCTGTCATTAACAAATTGAATTCATAAATTAAGGATCTACTATATTTACATTATAAGTAAATACTTTTCTGGAGAAGTTTGTAGTACTTAGTGTCATAGTTCATGACCACAGCAGCATAAAAGATGAGAGATTACTCAGAGTCCTGTCCAGTTTGCCCTCCAAGAAGGCCCAGAGGGACTCTGGGACCCTGCAGCATGAGAGTCTCATGAACTCCAAACTGAAGCTTCTGTGGCTCTTCATTGATAGCACCAGGAAGCAAGGATAAAGGATGAAAGAAGAACACCTGTGCAGGAATTTGTGTGGGGCATAGGGGACGGACAGGGTAGTCTGTTTACCTGGCTGACCTTAGGGCTTATCTAAATAATTAATCAGAGTATGGGGAGGATGAACTTACATTCCTTAAGGGAATGTGTTTTGATCCTTGTGGGACTGTGGTCCTGTAGGCTATCTTTGAATCTTTAACTATGCATTTTGGGAGGTCTGGGCTTAAGTTCAAAGGTCCTGCTCCAAAGGTCCCTTTAGCTCTGCATATCCACTTCACGCATCCCTCTGGCCAGTGCACCCACACTTAGGCAAACTAATAGGTTAAAAGAAACCCAAGTGGCAATAAACAAAAGTACTATATCTTCATGCTTTTATTTTTTTGAGACAGGGTCTCGCTTTGTAGTTCAGGCTGGCCCTGAGCTCACTATGGTGCCCAGGCAAGCCTGGAACTCACCAATCCTGCCTCTGCCTCCTGAGTGCTGGGATTAGCAATTCTTTTTTGTTCCCCTTGGCCTCAGTGGCAACATCTGAGCCTCTGCTTTCCTAGTCATAGTTTCCCCTGATCCCTGTGTCTTTGTGGCCTTCATTTACACTGTCTCTGTTTTCTTAGGAGGAGGACACCAATCACACTGAATTCAGGGCATGCTGTACGCTAGTGTAATCGCACCTGTATTTGATTATATCAACAAAGATAATATTTCCAAGAAGGTCACATTCAGAAGCTAACTGTGAGGTAGCTTTTTTCGATACAGAGTTCAATGAGTGAGAGCTATAGGGAGGAAGGTTTCCTCTGGATGTTTGCTACATAAAGAAGGTTTGGGCTGCCCCTTTGGAAGGGGAAGCATTCTGGTCTTTTCCTGTCATTATTGTTCTGTTATGAGGTCATTTTTGACACTCAAGGATCAAGGCTGTTTTGGCTTGGTTTGGTTTGGTGTTTTGAAACAGGGTCTCGCCATGTAGTTCAGGATGGTCTTGAACTCACTATGTAGTCCAGGCTGGCCTCGAACTGACAACGATCCACTTCCCCTGGCTTTCTGAGTGCTGAGATTAGAGGCATATACTACCATGCCTGGCTAGGACCAAGTCTTTTAAATAAGACTGTACATGATTTAGAAGGAAAGCATAATACTGAAAGGTTGTGATGGTCATGAGAAAGTGGTGTGCACCCATGCAAAGGTCAGGCGAAATTATGCGCTAGTAGAAGACAAAGTACTACGAAAGGTATTTTGAATAATGTAGCTAAAGCAGACTTCTTTATTTTAAGACATATGGTGTCATTAGGATGTACAACTCATTTTAAGATCACAGTGAGTGTTATATAATGATGATAGTATATAACAGTTTTAAATTTCTCAAGATAACTTTGTAAAAATATGTCTCATTTGTTCCTCTGGGTTGGACATGAAGATACAGATTGAGAAAACAAAATAATAAAATTAAGCAGTTAGGAATTTTTTCTCTTATTTGTATACATGGGTGATATGTACGCAACTCATCTCACCCTTTTTCTGGATCATTTTAAAAATTGCTCTTCAAGCCGGACACAGCAGTGCACATTTATAGTCTCAGTTACTGGGAGATAGAGGCAGAAAGATCACTTGAGCCCATGAGTTTGATGCCAGCTTTGGGAACATTAGCAAGAAACATGTCATTTAAATAGCATTGATAATTGGTTAAAACCCAACAACCGCTTTCACCTCTCTCACAGCCAAAGCAGTTAAATGTCACAAGAGAAAGGTTACACGTGACCTCCATTCCCCAAACGTCAGTCCGAATGGCCTGACTGTTTCCCTTGTATGTTCATTTTCCTGCCTTCCAAAATGGCCGCCTCATCTCTCTTCAGTCCTACAGCAGTCTCAGCTGCTGACTTTGTTTGGTACTTCACTGAGGAAGTAAAGGTCGCGGGAGAGAACTCTTTTTACTACCAAGCACAGGGCGTCCATCGGTGCTTCAGAGTTTATGCCTTATATTGTGTAATGGTGCCTGGAGTGTCCCTGCTCCGCCTAAGCCAAACTTTCCTCCATTTTGAAACCCTACCTTCTTGCTTTTCTATCTAATGTACTCCATTAGTTTCTTCCTCTTGACGCCATTTCCGCTAGCATAAAGACACATCTTAGTTTTTCCCATTGAACCTTCTGTCTCTCTAATCCCACATCTCCTCCAGGTGCAATTCATGGCTTATTCTCCTGAGGAAAACCTCTTGAAAGAGTCACACAGGTGCTTGTTTCTGGCTCTCTCCACTCACTCCACCAGGCATCTGTGCTGTCACGACCCTGAAACTGTGCCAATCAAAGCTCCAGTAACCTCTGCTGTGCCATATCCAGCGGTCACCCTTCTGTTTCCATCTCACTCTTTCAACAAAACTTTTGTTCCAGCTGACCACTCCCTCTTTCATAAAGGTTCCTCTGTGACATCACTCAGTTTCTTTGTTGACTTTCTTGCTCTGTCTCTAAATCCCTTCCCTCTCTTCCCTCTGTGCATTTCTACTCTTAGGACATTTTGTCTAGCTCTTAAGCACCATGCGTTTGGCATTCAGATTTGTATCTCTGTCTTTGACTTTTCCATGAACTCCAGACTTGTCCAAATGCTTATCTAGCATCTCCTCTTGAATATTATATTTGTTTTCCATAGTAACTGGGCACAGAATTACTCAGCTTTGTTTTCTGTTTAGGATCTCACAAGATTGAAGTAAAAAATGAATTAAAAATAAAGGGTCAAAATGTCAGTCAAGCTGGGCTCTGATATGGAGGGGCCCTGGCTCATTCAGGTTGTTGACAGGACCTCAGGCAGCTGTGATGGTTCCAGGGCCTCGCTGGTAATTTGCCCAGGGCTTGCCCTCAGTTCCAGAAGACTTCCTGCACTTGTTGCCTTGTGGCTTGCTCTATTTTTAAACCGGAGTAGTTGGTCAAATCCATTTTATGGTTTGAATCTCTCGGTCTTTCCCTTCTGCCTTTTAAAGATTTACCTGATTACAGATAATCAAGGATAATTTCCCCGTTTTGAAGTTGATGATTAGTAACCTTAGCTACACCTGCAAAGTCCCTTTTGCCGGGTAATATAAAATATTCAGGGATATGACACTGGGGGCAAAGGTCATATTGGCTAAATTTTATATCTCAGCACCCTTAGGTCACTATTTTTTTTTTTTTTTGGGACGGTCTTGCTTTGTAGTTCAGGCTGGCCCTGAGCTCACTATGGAGCCCAGGCAAACCTGGAACTCAGCAGTCCTGCCTCTGCCTCCCGAATGCTGGGATTACAGGCGTGAGCCACCATGCCCAGCATTGTGGGGTGTGATACTGATTGCTGGTGGGTGTGAGTCACCACCATGCCCAATATCATATCATTGTATGTGGTTACCGGGATCGAACCAGGGACCTTTTGCTTGCTAGGCAGGCAGCAGAACCACTGAGCTAAATCTCCAGCCCCTCATTGTTTTGTTTTCTCCTGTGAACTTCATTCTCTGAAAGCATATTGGCTGTTATTTACTTCTCTATATTTTTGTTTCATTCTGTGAATTTTTTTTTTTTTTTTTTTTTTTTTGCTTTTTGGAGACAGGGTCTTGCTTTGTAGTTCAGGCTGGCCCTGAGCTCACTATGGTGCCCAGGCAAGCTGCTGCGAACTCAGCAATCCTCTTGTCTCTGCCTCCCCAGTGCTGGGATTACAGGCATGACCCACCACGCCCGGCATTGTGGTATGCGGTATTGATTGCTGGTGGGCGTGAGTCTCCACACCCAGCATTGTATGTGGTTTCCGGGGATCGAACTCAGGACCTTGCGCTTGCAAGGCAGGCGCCGGAACCGCTGAGCTAACCCTCCGGCCCTCATTCTGTGAATTTTAAGTCCCTCATCAGTCTTACATCCCCAAGGAACATTGTAGGTTCTTGAATGAACGAATTAGCAAGTACAGAATAGCTCGCAAATAAATAAAATTGCCCCATTCTGGAGACAGTCACTTGTTCAAATTTAGAAGAAAGTGATCCTTTTGACTTTATTATCTATGCAATTTATACTTATTGTCTACTTTTGCTCTTTTATAGCCTTAAATGTCTTCTACAACATGACTTTTTTAGTAATATATTTGTATTCCACCCTTTAGAAGCATCATAATTTAGTTGTGTATCTAGAGTACTTTTAAGTAAACTTTTTTGATCAGGGGTCTTCTGCATATCTTTGATCTTATGAAAATTATAGGAACATCTGTTAAATCAGAGGTACAAATATTTTTCAGGGCTTTTATATATGTGTATATAGTCAAATTACTGTTCAGAGAGGATTAAACAACTAATGCTCCCATCAGTAGCATGTGGAAGTATCCCTTCTGAAAAATATTTATCAACTTAGTAGGTTGAAAGAAGAAGAAAGAAAATTTGCATTTGTTTGATAATTAGAGAAGTTGGATTTTGTACGTTCACTGGCTGCTTTTGCTTCTTTTGAAACCTGTACCTTCCTGTTCTTCATCAGGGATTTATCCATATCCTCCTCACATTAAGCTAGTATTTATTTCAATATATGGCATAAAGTAGAGATCTAACATCCTTGTTCTTTCTCCCTTATAGCTCAACAGTACCATTTCCTGAGTAGTATTTCCCTCTATTACTGCCTTCAGAGGCTGCTTTGCCACCAACTTAATGTTAGAGCAAAAAAATTGATGCCAAGGATTTAGCTCAAGTGGTACCACACCTATTTTGGAAGCAAAAGGGCCCGAGTTTGATCCCTGGTACCACCAAAAAAAAAAAAAATTGACATTCCAAAACAATATTTTTGTCTGATTAAAAATTTTATATTCAGACCTATTGAAATATTGTTAATGGTTATTAACAATATATTAACTGGTTAATATTTAACTGTGTAAATGGCATTTGAATGGTTTGTATCCTTTGTGCCTAAAAGTAGGTAATCATTTTATCCACTTGTTATCCACAATTACAGAGAACATTGGTTTTAAAGCTTTTGTCCACATTGAAGGTGCTACCTTGTTCCTGGAGAAGCTTATTTCCAGTCAAAAGTAGCAAGAAGATCCTTGGTCTTAAGGGTGGCTTTGTAGCATAAACTTAGCAGGTGACCATAACATCATGGATGTATTTTAAGTCACAGTAACAGCAGGACATTCAGGAAATCTTCCTTATCCTTTGAAGGAGTATCCTCTTCATAATTGTGCTTCTCATATATTACAGTATACCTTACTTGTGAGAATTTAAAGGAAGCTGCTATTAGGTTTGAAGGATGAAAGAAACTCTTGAAAACATGACTGGAAATGGAAAGCTTCTTTAGATGGTTTTAAGGTATTTTGAGTCACTACATGGAATGAACCATTAAGTGCTATTAAGGCCATTCAAAGAGCGTAAAGAGTATAACTACTATAAGAGCAGTATGTTTACTTCTATATTGTACATAGAGATGCAATTTGGGGCAGTAATGTCTGCATCATCTAATACTTGATGTTTTCTCTCAACAAGTGGAAAAAGGCCCCAAATATGTTTGGCATATAAACAATCCATTCATGTATTACATTTTGCCTAAGAGGTAAGTGTTATCTTAATGGGATGTTTCCTGTCAAATGCTAAAAACAGGGATACATGTTTGATATACTATATTTCACTTATTTGCTTTTGCTGAAATGATGAATGAAATAACCCACTATTAATTTCAGATGTGTGTATTCACTGTAGCTGTCGGTAGAAAATTAATTTTATGATGTTATCTTTTTCTCAAAGCAGTCATTTGTCTTGTGATGTTTGGTCCTGCACTGACTTTTGGGAAGCGGTTATTATTTATTTTGTGAGTGAATATACTGAGCTCAATAATGGGAAGAAGGAAATGAGGAAGATAAACAGAGGGTTCTGGGAAGGAGAATGGTACAATGGAAAGGGTTCTCATGAGGCCACTTTCGGTGTTATCATTTATACCAAAATATAGGCAGGAAAAGAAAGGAAGAATAAATGTTGAATCATGTGTATTAGCTCACAGTAGAGTTTGAAAAGAAATTTTGGAGTGTCAACAGTTAGAATGAGCTGTTGCTATCTTCATTACCTACAAACAAAGAGAATGGGCCAGGCTCACAGCCTAGAGGGTCAGAAAATGTGAACATCGTCTCTGTTAAAAAAAGAGAACATGTCTTTTGAAGGGTTGAAGGTGGTAGCTATGCAACTGATTCGCTCAAGGTTGTGCAACAGAATATGGTGGGAAATGGTTTATTTTATTTGTTCCTAAGAACTCTGCTTATCTTTATCATAGGCAAACTAACAAATGTGCGAAGATGCCTTCATTTTAAAGTTAAATCTGTCTCTGACATTTTATGAGCAGTTCTTACATTTCATAAGAGTTTTTCTTTATTTAAGAGGGATCTGTATTTGCTCTTCTGTATATTATGGGAGGTATGGAGCAAAATGGAAACATTTTGAAACAAGATTTTAATTCTGCTCAGGTCTTTGGTGACTGTTTTAGATTGTATATATTGTGTAAGGTTTGAAATATAAATGCCACTTTTATTTTCCAAGACCTGTAGTATGAAATCACATGCATATCACCCTCCTTCAGAGAAGATGTTCTCTTAAGTGGTCTCTGCTACTAACATATTTTCTGAAATATATCTTCTGTTTTTTAGATGCAGATCAACAAGATTCTAGTAATCTCTTCCTGGAATCTACTGAAGGAAACCTCCTTTATGGGAACTCAAACAGATTTTTGTGTACATCACAAAAAAGCCAGAAACTTTTACCAACAGGAAAAAGGTATTTTTTTCCTAGTCTATTATGTTAACTCAGATTTGTTGTTCTTTACAGTGATTTTTTTTCCTTGAGAAATAATCATGTATGCTAAAGTACTCAGTATTGCCACGTATGTCACGTGTTTAGTATTGTCCATGGCCTGATAGTGGGATGGGGAAACGACAGTTAGCAACTGGTGTTTTGCACATTCTTCAGGCCCAGACCAGATAATGGTTCAGAACTCATCATGAGCACAAAGGCGGTTCTGCTGAAGCAAACCAGCAATATCATTTTTTAGTGAAAGAAACTCTTATAATCTCTAACATTCAGTTTTTCAAGTCTGGCAAACAAGCAGTATTCAGGGCTGGGCATTTAGCTCAGGGGCACTGCACTTGCCTCACAAGTGCAAGGTTCTGAATTCGGGGAAGGACACTATAAACTGTAAATCCAGTGTTCTTCCGCACCTCTGGGTGGTGTTGGCAAAGACAGGACACAGAGCGGTGATGCTAGCGGCAGGTAACCCTCCTGTCATCTCCATCACTCAGTTTGGCTGCTGAGAGTCATTAGTCAGCACAAGTCACTTGTGACAGGTAATGAGCATTCCTAGTCTCAAAAGACATGAACAGTTCACCTGAAGCATTTTGAAAATTGTGTCAGTCAAGTGGTTTGGTTAGAGTGGACAGCTCTGCGAACTTGGGCTTATTTTGTAACCTCTCTGAGCCTCATTCTTCTCATCTGTAAGGTAAAAATGGTTGGATACTACTCTCAAAATCATGGTAAGGGGGGCCGGAGGGTTAGCTCAGTGGTTCCGGCGCCTGCCTCGCAGGCGCAAGGACCTGAGTTCGATCCCCGGTAACCACATAGAATGCTGGGCGTGGAGACACACCCACCAACAATCAACACCGCATACCCCAATGCCGGACGTGGTGGCTCACGCCTGTAATCCCAGCACTCGGGAGGCAGAGACAGGAGGGAGGCAGAGACAGGAGGATTGCTGAGTTCGCGGCAGCTTGCCTGGGCACCATAGTGAGCTCAGGGCCAGCCTGAACTACAAAAGCGAGACCCTGTCTCAAAAAAAAAGCAAAAAAAAAAAAAAAAATCATGGTAAGGACTTAATAGGAAAGTCTTTAGAGATTTTAACTGATGTAATAACTTTGCCACAAGAACGTCACTCCTGATTTGGCCCATCTGGTCCAAGGCCTATAGTGAATATCAAGTTATCCCAGAATGCTTCTCTCTCACACAGCATCAGTGTAATGTGGCCCTGTTAGAGAAAAGCAAGTTCATTAGAAAATGTTTCATAGTAAAATAAAAAATGCTTTAAGACAAAGGGAGGGAACATTAGAAAAACACATAGATTTGAAATGCCTGCTGTAAGCCTGGTCCCTGTTTGTAAAGACCGTTTACCCTGTCAGCTTAACCTCCAGCCCTTGGGAGTCAGAGTCTCCAGCTGCTGTGAAGTGTAAAGGGCAGTGAACTTAGTTGAAATACAACAAGGCATCATCTACACTGTTCTCTTTAGCTATTGTGAATTTAAAATGAGAAAAGGAATATAAACCGTTTACTCCCTTTGTCTGCTTCCCAACCCTTCCAAGTGGGTAGCTATCAGTTTCTGCTCACTCCTCATCTATGCAAATGACAGTCTGGCCCAGAGACTGGACACTGGACTTAAACAAGTGTTCCCTGCTTGTAACAAAGACTGTTAACAAGAATTTGACCATCTGTGAACTCAGAGCCAGCCATCAAAGAATGAGATAGGAGTAGAGGACTATGTAAGAAAGAACAGAATGAGGGTTGGGGCCAGACAGTCTGAGCACTAACTTGGTGTGGTCTGGCCCCACTGCAGTTGGAAGTAAAATTATTTTTTTTTTATCTGATTCTCATCTCTTCTTGTGTCTTTGCTCCATTCCTGCATTAACCCTTTACAGCCCTTATTCTATGCAAAGATACCTTCCAGACACAAGGGCCATTGTCAGTCTGTGCTAAAAGTCTGTGAAAATCACAAACAACTGATGAACTAGCAGATATTGATGTTACAACTGTTAGCAAGTGCTGATTGCTTTAGGAATATTTAAAGTATTTTATATAAGTCTCTGAGTTCTGATGTCTCACATTTGTTCTTTTTTTTTTTTTTTCTTTTGAGACAGGGTCTTGCTTTGTAGTTTAGGCTGGCTCTGAGTTCACTCTGTAGCCCAGGCAAGCCTTGAACACAGCAATCCTCCTGTCTCTGCCTTCCGAGTGCTGGGATGACAGGCATAAGCCACCATGCCTGGCATTCATGAAGATTTTTAATAACAAAAGATTTTTGAACTATATTTATTTGGTGAGATAGGAATATAAATTCCTGTATTTAACTTTGCTGGTAAGAGTTGACTACAAATAAATGTGATTGATTTTCTGAAATGTTACATTACCCAGGATTGAAGCTATTAAGACACTAGATAGGACCAACCAAAAGCCAATTTGCTACTGCACAAATTCACTGTGCATTAACAGTATAAATCAAGCCTGTCCTTGCCTTCAGTTGCACAGCAAAGGTGGGCTGTGTTACAGCTCACATGTGGAATAACAGGAAGGTGGTGGTCCTGTCTTCTGAAAAGAAAACTGAGTGTAGAGAGGATGTGCCTTGCCTGAGATTGCTTTGCTAGTTAAATGACTCAGCAGGAACCACCCACCTATCATTCTGCCACTGAAAATAAACTTTTATCAAAGCAGGTAATTGATTTAGTCTCCTGCTTTTAGTTTTAATCTAGAATGTCTGAGATTGTTTGATGGACTTACACTTGATAGTGCTCATCCCAGTCCTTGAAATACTCCAAGAGATTTCATTGTCTTGCTTTGAACTTTCTAGTGTCACCCACCTAAACAGGTGAATTGGTGAATTGGTGATCAGCCAGAGGCAGTAACAGCACAAGAGCATGGAGCTCAGGTTCAGATGGGGCCAAGTTGGAATTTCTGAATTTCTCTAGGGTCTGTCACTTTATAGAGTGTTACATACACTTACACCTTATCTTCTGTCTGTAAGAGGGAGATGACTCTTCATAATTCCCAAGCTCATTTTGAGGCTTTAGCGAGAAGACGCTCGGAAAATACTTAGTACCACAACTGACAAGAGTTAACAGTACTGGCAGGCAGACCATGGAATGGCTGGATGACCTTAGGTAAAGTCATTCATTGAGTTGGCCTGATTGTGTTTCCACATCAATCAAAATAAGTTCTCTAAAAATTATGAGATCATATAAAAGCTTAGTACGTAGAATGATCAATAAATGTTCGTATTGTTATTCTTTAAGGAGATTATAGTACCTGGATTTTAGTGTTCACTAAGACTCATACAGGGCGCTCAGAAGATTTGGAATAATAATGTAATATCAGTAAACACTTTGTCATGTATTCTTCTGTGTCCTCAAACTTGGAGCCCATCTTTATTTTACTTGGTGTTTACAAATGATTTACTCAGAAATAACATTTCTACTGGTTAATAAGGAAAGGGGGATAAGCTTAACTCTGCCTAGCATTTATTTGAAATAGGACTTCTTGAGGTTAAGTACTTGTGTTTCCACATTTATTGATCTAGGCAATCCAAAGAAACTCAGCACTCCTTTTTTTTTTTTTTAAATAGTTTTTTGAGACAGAGTCTAGCTTTATAGTTCAGGCTGGCCCTGAGCTCACTGTGTAGTCCAGGCTAGCCTCCATTTCATGGCAATCCTCCTGCCTCTGCCTCCCGAGTGCTGGGATTACAGGTGTGAGCCACCATGCCTGGCTCAACATTCCTTTTATTAAGTGCTGAAAAGAAAAAAGAATCTGATTTACAGGATGCTATATAAAAAGGAGAAAGTGACAACAATGTCTGCCTGGTAGTGGTAGTGATGAAGGTGATGAAAGTTGGTGCTGCTGTATGCTTAGTTCTCTCATCCTCTATCCATCTCACTCATCCTGCCCAGTCTAGGTATTTCTCATGGGCTCCTGAGCTTCTGAGACTCACTTAGAAGACTGACTTTTCAAAAAGTATTGTTTAAAGAAGAGAAAGAAAAACTTTGATGATTAAAAAAAAGGAGACAAAGCTTATATATAGAGAGGGTAGGGGTTGGGGGGCAGGCAAATGAGAAAAAAATGAAAATTAAGTTTTGTCAGGTACTGGTACAAGCTCTCAATGTTGACTGCGATCATAATGTATATATAAAATGTGCCAATTAAATCAATTAAAAAAAGGATTGTTAAATTGCTTTATATTGCTTAGGAAAATAAAGATTAGTAATGTATTTTAAAAGTTAAGAGCTTGTTCTCAAATCACTAACACAGATTATCTCTTAATTTCTGCTATCCTTAGTGCATTCTGAGTTAAAACACATTCTTTACACTATTTCCTTCTTTTTTCTAAGCAACTTAAGTGTAAACAGCTTTTTCCATATACACTCAAATCTCGGATTGTGAGTAATTTGGTTTGTAAATATTCTGAAAGACAAGCAAACATTTCTAAGAAATTTTAACTTGATAAATTAGAGATGACTTGTAATACAAGGAGCACATCACTCTGGACATCACATGATCAGCATTGATTCCTCTCTCTGCTTTGATATACAAGTGCTTTGGATTACAAGCAGGATGAATTATTCTTGCGAACCAAGGTTTTATGCACTAGCTGATATTTGCTTTATTTTCCTTCTCTACCCAGATTAGGTTATAGAATAGAATTACTGGTATTCATACACACACACACACACACACACACACACACACACACACACCAAATCTTCTTAAATAGTTTGTCTTTCTTATTCCCTTGATGACAACCTAATTCTCCAATCTTAAAATAGGTAAGATTGGGCTGGAGGGTTAGCTCCGTGGTTCTGGCGCCTGCCTCGCAAGCGCAAGGTCCTGAGTTCGATCCCCAGTAACCACATATAATGCTGGGCATGGAGACACATCCACCAACAATCAACACCGCATACCACAATGCCAGACGTTGTGGCTCACGCCTGTCATCCCAGCACTCAGGAGGCAGAGACAGGAGGATTGCTGAGTTCGCGGCGGCTTGCCTGGGCACCATAGTGAGCTCAGGGCCAGCCTGAACTACAAAGCGAGACCCTGTCTCAAAAAAAAAAAAAAAAAAAAAAGAAAAAAAGAAAAAGATAAGATTATCCTAGTATAGTGTATAGTAGTAAATATTTGAATTTGCAGAATTTTCTGGTGATCTTTTTAAGTCATAAGAAATCTCTATCAACTATTTGTTTTTGTTTTTATTTTCTGGCTGGGATTGATATCCTCATGAATGCATAGTTTTTAGAGTCTATCACTTTCTCATTTTTGAGCATCAAAACCACCTTGCCTATTTCTAGTGTGGTTCCATTCGTTGCTATTTCTAAAAGATTAGTCATCTTTTAGTGTACCAGGACATTTGGACACCTTTGCTGCATCCTCTGTCTTGACTGTACACAGTTCCTGCCTGTGTCTTTCTTTCAAGCATTAAATTTGTCGTGGCTGTTGAATATAAAAACAATGCTGGAGTTAAATAGCTCTACTCTCTTGTCCTTATTACAACATAGCACTTCTAACATATAGAACGGTTTCTGACACACAGTCGGTGCTTAATAAATGTTGAAAAACTGAATGAATTCTTAGCAAACAGCAGATTTATCCTTTATCTGTTATTTTCATGCTCTGAGACTTTGCTGTAGAAAAAGTGGTTTATGAGCCAGTCTTTCAGCTTACCCCAGAAATTCTTGTAAATGTAGTCTCTAATGCTGCATCTACTGAATCAGAGTCCTCCTTTTTTTTTTTTTTTTTTGAGACAGGGTCTCGCTTTGTAGTTCGGGCTAGCTCTGAGCTCACTATGGAGCCCAGGCAAGCCTGGAACTCAGCAATCCTCCTGTCCCTGCCTCCCAAGTCAGAGTCCTCCTTTTAACAGGCTCCTCAAGTGATTCCTGTGCACTGTGAATTTTGACAAGCACTACTCAAAAGCATAACTTGAGACAAAAACAGAAATTTGGAAGCCTTTGCTGTTATCGCAGCACTGTTCCCACCACAATTCATTAGGCTTCCTGTCCTGTTTTTCAGCATCTCTGGTCTATTCTGTTTGACATCTCTAGGAGAGTTCTCTGTGTTGCCAGTTTCACTTGGGTGCTCCTCCAGTTCTTCATAATTAGGATTATTCAGGGTTTGCAGTTTCAGCATTTTATTTTGAGAAAGCCTTTATTTATATTAAATTCTTAAAAAAACTTTAAAAAAATTTTTTAAGCATTTTTGGCCATAGACTGTTTTAGTGAATTTCCTCATTGCTGCAAAAATATCCAACACTCTCAGCTAAAGGGGGAGAGGTTTATTTAGGCTCTAGGTTATGGTCTGTGGTCAGCTGGCTCCAAGGCAGAGGGACATGGAGAAGATGAAACTGCTCGCGTCATGGTGGGCAGGAAGCAGAGACAGGAAAAAGGGTCCAGGAGGGGGGACGCTGTCACCGGAGCCTCAGCTCTTCTGCACAGGCTGCACCGCCGAACAGTACACTCGGTGTTGACCTCCACCGAGGATGAGCCACTCAGCAGTGTGGTGCCTCGTGGTCACTTGCCTTCCATAAATCAACCTGTGAGGGCCTGAGGCTCTGGGGGAACGTTCCTGATATAAACTGCAGTGGGCTTTTGCTTTTTAACCTTTGGAAACCTGGTGTGTGTGTGTGTGTGTGTGTGTGTGTGTGTGTGTGTGTGTGTGTCTTCTGATATACTATTCATATCATTTCCTTTCCTTGCTCTTATGAACTTTGCCATAGCACTTTTCTCTTAAGTTTCTGTCATCAGAATCTGATTTGGAATTAAATCCATTGCTCTGAGATAATGTCGTTCAGAATTCTTTTTACACAAATAAGTTTTCCAGCAGAAGCAAAATAAATGGTATTCTCCACTAGTACTCTATACTGGCCTCTGTAATTGAGTGGTGAATATTTACAGTTGAAGATGAACAGGGCCCCATACTGTTTTCTGAGGGAACTTGTTCATTAGAACTGTCTAATTCTTGCTGTACCATATTAATTAACTGTACATAGAGACATTACACATGTGGCAGAGTGGAAAAGAAATCTAACTGTTGGATGATTATGTGAAGGGAGTTCTGATTGGAGGATTCAGAGTCCCGCTGCCCACCTGATAGCAGGATCCCTGGGAGAAGTAAACTATGCAGTTAGATGTTTATCTTTTCTCCCTTTTTTATTTCCCTCTTCCTCCCTTCTTGTTGTCTTTATTTTTGGTGAAAGAAAGTAATATCAAACCCTTTTGACTCTGAAGTATATTTTGGGCAGTTTCATATATTTTTTTATATAGTTGAAACACGAATATTGGTAAGGGAATTAACATGTGGAAGATCTACTATCAAACATATTTTAAAAAGAGAAAATCCCTCTGAAATAGGTAACATCTTAACTCAAACCCTAAGAGACTATACAACTCCTTTTGTCTGATGAATTGCAGAGAAATCAACCTTTATATTTAGTGCATCTCATCCATTTTTGTTTTTAGAATTACATGGTTACACTTGCTAGTAGCCACCAGAGGCAGCAAAGCTTTTACCTCTGCTGAAAGGCAAATCTTTTTAAGGTTTTAAACTGCTATATTTTGCATTATACCTAAATGAACTTGAAAAATCAAAGTGGATTAGAATCCTAAATATTAAGGCAGAAACAGTAAACCTGCTGCAAAACAGGTCAGGTAGAATTCTTGGAGACATTGGCATAGGGAAAAGCTTTATGAACAAAACTCCAGCAGTATGGGAACTAGCAGAAGGAATCAACAATTGGGATTTCATCTTATTGAAAAGCTTCTGCACAGCAAGAGAAACTACCAGCAGTGCAAAAAGACAACCTATGATTTTGGAAAAATATTTTACCAGCTGTTTCTCAGACAAAGGGCTACTATCTAAAGTATATAAGTAGCTTAAAAACATCAGCACCTCCCAAATTTAAAGACCCATTTCAAAAATGGGCATCTGAAATGAGAAGACATTTTTCAGGTGAAGAAGTAAAGGCAACAAAGAAACATATGAAGAAATGTTCACATCACTGGTCATACAAGAAATACAGGTGAAAACAACACTGAGATGCCATCTCACTCCACAAAGAATGGCTGCTATCTCAGAATCAACCAACAACAAATGCTGGTGAGACTGTGGGGAGAAAAGAATCCTTCTCCACTGTTGGTGAGAAGACTGATGCAAGCACTGTGGGGATCAGTGTGGAGACTCCTCAAAAAACTAGGACTCAAGGTCTCATTTGACCCTACTATTTCCCTGCGGTATATAGACAAAAGAGTTAAAAGATTCATATCACAGTGACCTATGTGCATCCATGTTTATAGCAGTTCAGTTTGTAATAACTAAATCTTGGAAATAGCCCAAATGCCCATCAACTGGAGACTGGTTAAAGAAGGTGTGCCTTTTTAATAAAATGGAGTATAAGCTATAAAGAATGATAAATTTGAGTCATTTATACTCAAATGGGTATAAGAACATACTCATAAGTGAAATAAGTACTAAATCAATAAATTTACACAGATGTGTAAATACCATATCTTTTCTCTGGTATGAGAAACTGAAGGTATAAATGAATGCCAAAATGTATGATAGGTATTATGAAATAGGGAGAGAGTGTTCAAAAGGAAAAGGGAAAGGGTGAGTAGAGGAAAGTAAAGAAGGGAAAACAAAAATTTGATGATAAAAAAAGGAAACACAGTTTAGGTTTATAGGTGTGTGGGTTATAGGGAGGGCAGGGGAATGGGAAAACACGAGAATCCAGATGTCTCATGCACAGGTACAGATTCTTTTTTTTTTTTTTTTTTTTTGAGACAGGGTCTCACTTTGTAGTTCAGGCTGGCCCTGAGCTCGCTATGTAGCCCAGGCAAGCCTCGAACTCAGCAATTCTCCTATCTCTGCCTCCCCAGTGCTGGGATTATAGGCATGAGCCACCATGCCCAGCCAGGTACAAATTCTTAATACTGAATGTGATCATAATGTACATATAAAATGTACCAATAAGATCAATTAAAATAAATGAACTTGAATCATCCAATTCTTTCTTTGTATATAATGGTTTATCAGAGAAAAATGAATTGTTATTCATTTTTTATGTTGCTTTTTGATAGAGGGTTGTATCATGTTAGCTTCTTAAAGGGCAAGGACTATGTTAGACTTTTTATATAAATAGGTCTATATTTTGACTTGTGTTCTATATTAATCATGTGTCTGAAACAGCCAATTAACTAGTCAATCATTTTAAATTGGTGCTGATTATATTTCTACATGTTTCAGGGATGTGGGAACTGAGTATTCATTCACAAGGAGAAATTAAACTTCCTTTCCTCTATCTGATTAGTAAAGAAAGGGATGAGAGGTACAGATTAATGTATAAAAGTACATAATAGTCACATTTAAATTTTATAAATTTGTCAGAAGCAAGAGCATTTTTTATTAACAGCATACTCTCGAGTATGTATATACAGTAGAATGATGTTCCCAGCACTCTATGTGAATGCAGTTGATTTTACATAAATGTGTGCAAGACACGGTCTAAAGACATTCTGAGTAACAGGCATCATTTCTCTTAGTCATCTGTGCTGTGAAGGTAAAGAAGTTGATAGTGAAAAAATTTCTTGGCTGTGAAGAAGAGGTTGATATCTGCAGCAGATTCTTTTGGCAGGATGAATTGAGTCGTTTTTGTGATACCTTGGCTACAACAATTTAGCACAGTACATTGTGAGTTATCACCCATTGTAAGCATTTAGGAACCATAGTTTTATTATTTTACATAGGTGTGTCTCACTTTGCCAGAAATTCATTCTGCAATGAATGTCCATGTGGCAGTGGCCATTTGAACAGCACCTGCTACTTCACGAGGCAGCCCCTTCTCTTGTTAGTAAACTGTTCATTGCTCCTTGCTGAAAAGTTGAAATCTGCCTCCCTTTCATCCTCACCTGAGTTTGCCAGGGTTTTTTTGTTTTGTTTTGTTTTGTTTTTTTGAGACAGGGTCTCACTTTGTAGTTCAGGTTGGCCCTGAGCCCACTATGTAGTGTAGGCAAGCCTTGAACTCAGCAATCCTCCTGCCTCTGCCTCCTGAGTGCTAGGATTACAGGCGTGAGCCACCATGGCTGGCATTGTGGTATGTGGTATTGATTGTTGGTGGGCATGAATCACTGTGCCCAGTATTGTTGTATGTGGTTACCAGGGATCGAACCGGGGATTGAACCAGGGTCCTTGCACTTGCTAGGCAGGAGCCGGAACCACTGAGCTAAATTTCTGGCCCTAAATACTAAAGTTTTAAGTGTTTATATTTTGCATTTCTCAGATGGTGATACAAGTATAGGCTTGAACATTGTGTGGTAGATGTAGAAACATATTTTGTGATCTTGTTTCCTAGGTTTTGATGGTGAGGAAAAGCTTGAAATTTTGATTTATATGATTTTTCATTTAAACTTACTAAAGTTTAGGAGTTTGAACTGTAAGATCTTTGTCATTTCTAGAACTTTCGATTTAGCAAGGGATAAATTACATAATGAATATATGTTTATGTAGATGATTGATTTTATTTATGATAATTTTGTCCCATCAAATCATTGTAAACGCTAAGTGGTAAACACTGAGTGGTAAATTGCTACTATGGGAAGTACAGGATTAGGTTCCTGTAAGACTCTAATCTCAACATTTTTGTCAACCAATCTGTACATAACCTAGTTTTGTGCACAGATATTCTCCCAAAGACACATCAGAGCTCTCTTATGCTTAAAAACTCTAGATGGCCTCAGCGCTGTGTTTGGGACTGTGCTGAACAGCAAGGTCACTAACAACACAGAAGCAGTGTGGGAAAGGAGCGTTAAATGGACAGCTATAAAGCTACTCATCAGCAGCATAAGAATAGAGCTGAAAAGCCGCAGCATGTGCCTCCTTCACCCTCACCTAGCAGCACAGCGTTGGGTTGACTTCGCTTTTTTTCCTATTTGCCTACAGATGGCTGAGACTGACTCTACTGTAAATGTTGTCTTGGGGCTACAAGTAAATTTTGGCAAGTACGCAAATTCACTAAGGGAGCCTGTCAATGATGAGGGCCACTTGTATGTGTTCACAAAGAAAGAAGAAAGAAAAAGCAATCGCATTGTTAAAACACTGTCAAACTGTTAAAATAGACATTTGGAAGCAGACTATTAATTTCTTCATTCACGCACACCCTGGGTGCAGTATCCTTGCCAGAAGCCTAAGTCTTGGCATAACTCATAGAACTGCTGCTGCTTTGGGATCTGGTGAGAAACTGGCCCACTTCTGTGGTAACAGCGAGGTGACCCTTGCATAACGGGGAGGAAGCTGCAGTGTATCTCAGTCAGGGCTACATTAAAGCCGCTTCTATGTGAAGCGTGCCAACGGTGCTTAAACGAATTAACCTGGCCTAATGAGGGAGCTACTGATATTTCAGTTCATACCACTGTGTTTTGATATTATGTCTCCCTCTTTCACTGGCAAAGTTTAAAAATGTCTATACAGTTAAAACAGTTTAGTGCTTTCCTGTTGGTTTTTATGAGTTTAATTTGGCCTGAGAAATAATTGTGATACATAACCAGAAGGCATACATCTTAGCCATAGCTCAGATGATAAAAATGTCTGTTCCACTAAGCAAGACCCAACTTTCAATCTGCTGGGCCCCAGAATCATAGAGAATTCACAGTGAAGCCTGAAAATACCAAAGTTAGCCGGTGCTGAGAGCTCATGGGTTTTTTATGGCACAGGTTCCCTGGAGCTCCCCTAACATTGCTGTAGCTCCAAAGATTCAGAATGAGTATTATGAGTACGAACTGAGACAGGGGCCTATGTCATCTGATGGACAGTGATTCACGTGGCATTTTGCCTTTTTTCATCTCTTTCTAGTGACTCTTTGCCTATGACTGTTGGCATTGATCCAAGTCCGTTTACTGTGTGGAAAACAGATGAAACTGCAGATTGGGTAAGATTTGCATATAGAATGAAATTGTAAAGATTCATGTAAAATAATAGCACTTGCAATAGTGTCTCCACCAAAAAAATAATAACTTCAAGTCACATAGTTTGGGGCACAGTGCATTTATTGCATCTATACAGGGAGTTCATTTATAGCACTGAGATCATTAAAATATTCAATATTAAAAGTAGAACTTAGGAGAATTTCAGTCACATGGTATATTTTGTTTTAAACTGGGAATATAACTGATGGCATAAAGACAGCAGGTACTATGTTTTATGTCCTATAAATAACTCAAGATTCTGTTTTTCTCCAACATAAAATATTTAAATAAAAATTTATGTTTGTATTTATTTTTTTTTTGGCTTCTGAGGAATATAGAAGCAAATATACTCTGATAGAGAATAATGTTGGCTAAATTGTTGTATAATGTTGGCTGTCATAAAATTACTAAATTTTCTGTTTATTACTGTAACATTATTTTGGGAGCCACTGTTATGATTAAATCTCACCCTATGAAGAAGACACCCATGTTTGCCTCTTCATGCACAGAGACAAGTGAAAGGTGTTGTTTTCTGGCATAAGAAGCTCTTTCCCATCCATGGGCCTGCCTAGTCCAAGTGATAAGATTTCTTCCAGTCTCTGGCCAGAAGCTTTGATGAGGCTGTAACTATACAATCTAATTGTATTTGGGCATGTGTATGGACTCTTAATTGGATTCTAGCTATATGTAATTTGTATAGTGGGATATATACTGATGTTTTCCAGGCACACCGTCTCTGTGCCATTTAAACAGCTTGATGTTAAGCCCTGACCAGATATTAATGGACATTTAAAATAAGAAAAGTCCTCAGAGTATAGAATTCAAGAAGTTCCCAAGACAAATAAATGAACAGCTTATTAATGTGTAGCACAGAAATTCTGTCAAATTTAATTTTCAGTTGCAAAAGCCCAGAAACTAATTTTTATTCCTACAATCTCTAACCCATGATCAAGTAATACCACTTTTCCCCTTCTTACCACATTTCAGAATATTATGGTTTTTAGTCCCTTATAGAGAATTCTGTTTCAGGCAAGGGTGAAATATTAAGTAGTTTTTGTAAAAGCAAAGTATTACTGTAAAATACTTTCTCAATTAAAAAAGTTCACTATTCTTTTACTCTCAAATTTGACTCCCAAGATAAAAGTAGATAGTTTTATAATTATTGAGGCTGTCCCCCTGTTTCATTCACCTCATTTCTTTTTATTATTGGAGGAAGCATTTAGCTAATGTGCTTGTTTACTAATAACAGAATAAAATTTAAAATTCAGCTTATATTCATACTTGTTATTTTAGTATACTATGATGATTTATAAAACTTCAGAGAAGATAGGGAAATACACTATAAGTATTACTTAAAAATTAAAATTCATAGTGGGGGAGGGAAACATGAGTTTGACTCTTTCTCTTTCTTTCTTTCTTTCTCTTTCTTTCTTTCTTTCTTTCTTTCTTTCTTTCTTTCTTTCTTT
>PVIC010008573.1:0-47808 GCA_004025085.1 Thryonomys swinderianus
GTCACGGCTCAGGCTCTCAGCACCGCCTCGGAGGAGGAGCTGCTTCATCTGGAGTGTTTGCTCCTGTATTTCAGCGTCACCCTGTATCTCGCCCAGAGACCCTGACGCACCTGTGGGGTTAGTTGGTTAGAATTCATTTCCTTCCCCGGACTATAAGCTTATGAGAACAGCAGCTTTGTTTATCTCTGCTGTTGCTCGCTTATCAGAGAAACTGGCACACAGAGTGAGCTCAGAAAATAGCCAAGTAAACAAAAAGACGTATTTTATAATTGTGTCTTATTTGATCATGCTATACCTGAACCAACAATGACTTCCGCCAAGGCTTAAGGGATCCAGCAAGTGCCAAAGAATAGAAAGGTGGGAGAGTAATTCATGAAGCGTCTTAAATTTTTAATCCCACATTTAAAAGGTAAAGTCAGATATGCTCTCAAGCTGTTTCTGCATTTTTAACGAAGGTAGTGGTGGAATATTCAGCACTGAAGGGGACCCGCGGACTCTTTGATGGGTATCAGAGGCTCCCTGATCATTTCTTATTCTGTATTCCTTCCAGATTTCTAGGAAGAGTCAGAGCCTCATACTTTTTTCTTAAAAAGTGCATATGCATTCCCTAGAAACCTTCCGAATACGCGAAATAATTACCCAGTAGACAAAAGAAGGGGACTCCTACAGTCAGATTTTTGTTCAGGAATCTGCGTGAGGCATTGTTCTGTGTGGGTCAGATTATGACTCGTTCCCCCTTTCAAAATATATTTCAAGTTACATTATTAAAATGCACCATAAGGCGTCTTTGTGTAGAAAGTCGAAAAATAGAACTTTAGATGGGCCAGAGATCCCTGGTACCCCAAGTTTTCCATTTTTCCTTGAAACAGTCCTTCACTTTGAAAAGTGTAAGTAGGCCATGGAGAGAAATGCCTGATGTGAATTTCTCCTAATAGCCCCCAAACTCTTCTCTCAAATTACTACAAAAGCAATTCAGCATTTTTAGAGCCAGATTGATGAAAACCAACCAAAAAAAGTGCATATTAAGCTTTCCTGATTAATTAAAGGCAGTGAGGAAAGAGTCATCCCAGCTCAAGTTTATGAAAACAAATAATGCTCGGAAATGAGCCCGAGGTATAAAACTGGGTGCTTCCGTGTGTTCATCCGTTTGCCTTCGTGTTGGGTCTCATTGCCCTGAAGGGCTGAAGCCACTAATTACTGGTAGGTTGCAGGACAGAGGAACGTCACACGACTTTGAATGCGATGTGAAATTCCACTTGGAAAACCACTCAAGAAACCTCTGCAGAGAAACAATTTTGCTTTTTTCCCCTACGACAAGTAAGACGCACTAATAGATCATCCTCGGCTCTAATTCTCAACCTTGTTCACAGCCGAGTTCATTTATACCAGGTGAATGATGATCTGGGTCAACACAAAAAAGCACAGGAATGATGAAAACTTACATACGGCCTCAGAGAAGAAAATATGTACTAGGGCACTTTCTCACAGCCAGGCCCCGCCTCGGGCCTAGGAGATCCGGATGCAGCCATCTGCGTGCTGCGGCGAGGGGCGTGGCTCTCTGTACGTTCACAGGAACAGAAGGAAAAGTGCAGAGAGATCATTTTGGAACTTTAGTTCTTTCTGCATCTGGTGTTTAAAAAAATGTGACTGATTTATTTTACTTAAAATTATGTTCTCAAGGTGCATCCATTTACATAAAAACGTCTCAAGTTTGTCTTTATGGCAGAGTAGTGATCCGTTGTGTATAAAAACTGTTATCTTTATACATTGATCCAGTGATGGGCATATGGATGTTTCTGTGATTTAGGTATTGCAAATGGAGCTGTTATAAACATGGATGTGCACATATCCCTGTGGTATGATGCTTTTTAAAGATTTCCTTCTATTAGTACATGTCATACATGACGATCTCTGTACGCATAGTTTTTTTTAAACTGTGCTTCCAAAGGCAGTGCTTTTGAGTTTTATTTGAACAATGTATTGCTGCTGGGCATTTCTCCATTGTCTTAAGGATGTGAAGAGTCCTCATTCTTCTTTGGTTTTGTTTTGTTGCTGTTGTTTTGGAGGGGTTCTATTTTTGTATTTTCTCTGCTAGTATTTTTTTTAAATGATTTTTTAGTTTCCTAAAGAAGTCAGACTACTTTGTCATTGTTTGTTTCTTCTAACATCACAGTCTGTGGTTATACTGGACTAGGCCCTGTGGCCCTGGCGATGTGCAGGGGGTGAAGAACAAGATACAGTTTAAGGTTTCTTCTTCCTCCTCCCCATCTCCTTGGTCTTTATGCTTTTTGTGTACTTCCCTCTCTCTGTTCATCACCTGCTTGCGCTCTTCCTAGCCTTCCCCCACCTCCCTTCCCTTCCAGTCTCCTCTCCCCTTCTCTTTGTTCTCTCTTTGCTCTCCGTCTGCCTGTGTCCTTCAGAATGGGTCGGGGTTGAAGGAAATGAATTTAGCATGGAGGCCCCGTAGGCTCCATGCCGAACACCCGCTCTGGAAGCCATCAGGGCTGTCTGCAAAGCTGGACCGTAAAAGTTCTGTGCTGGGCCTGGACTGAGAGTGAGTGGTCTGGATCAGTGAACAGCCATGTGCCCCCTGTGTTTGCTTGTGTGGACACCACGAATGCATGTCTCTTCTCGGTTCGCACAGACATTCTGTTTTCTGAGCAATGAAAAGATTCCTTGCAGCTAAGTGACACTTTTGAATTAGGATTCTTTGTCCTGAAGTGGGATATGCCAAATGGTGGCGCATAAGATCAGAAGATGTAAAATGGACTTTTAGCCAGTTCTAGATTATGTACATAGATGTTCAGATATGAGATAGAAATGCATTGTTTATATATATTTTTAATTGAATTTTTATTGGTACATTATATATATATACACATCATGATCACACACAATATTGAGAATTTGTACCAGTATATGACACAACTCTCATTTTTTCCCATTCCACTCGTCCTAGAACTCCCTACCCCTATATACATAAGCTTTGTTTCCCTTTTATTACCATCATATGTTTTCTTCCCCTTGTTACTTACCCCTGCACCCCATTTCCCTTTGAATATTTTCTCTTTCACAATGTTTCTCATACCAGATGTTTTTGTAGTTTCTTAAAAAATAGTTATGACTTGCCTTTACTCAAACAATGTGGTTTATTAATTTCCATATAAGTGTTATAGTTCATTTAAAGCAACACTCACCCATCCACTAAAGTGCCACACATAACCGTCCTGTCTGGATTTCTGGCTAACGTTTTGCTCGGCCTAGCCAGTGTAGATAAAATGGAGCTCTGTACCATTTGGAAGGCAGAGCACTCTGTGTTTGAAATGGAGATCTACCGGTCTTTGTAGGACACATCTGAAGTCACCGATGCCAGTTCAGTCCCCAGATGGGCAAATTAACTTTAGTCCTTTTTATGTCCAGAATCTGCATATCCCACTCAGCTGCCAGAGTTAGCACAGGCAATTCTGAAGTGCTGGGGCAGCTCAGCACCGCGGGGAAGAAGTTCCCAGAGGGCTCCGTAGGCAACACTGATCTCACCGCCTTCTGACAGAAGCCGATCCCTCCCAGGCTCCGGTGATTCTCCCACTTCCTGAGTCCAGCTGACTGAGCCCCGGACCTCAGCGCACCCACCACGCTTCCTGTTAGGAAATACATTTCACGCTGGTGTTGTGAGCGGGACTGTGCCACGGAGAGTCCACTCCGCCAAGCCGGGACTTGTGCGGCATGAAGAGTCATCTTAGCTTCGTCCCTCAGGACCTGCCAGTACCCAGACGACTCACGCCCAACAGGGCCTTAGCAGGTACTGGCTTAGTAAACGAGTAGGCGCCTTCTCAGACACGCGGGACTCCCCTGCTTTCGTACCGCCCGGGACTTCTGCGTCGCAGGCCCCGCCCCTCCGCTGGTCGTGGTCGCGGTCCGGCCCTCCCGCCGCCACCAGGGTAACCGCATAGCGCTCGGGCGCTCAGGGCTCTCGGTGGGCTCTCGCTGATGAGGAGTGAGCGCGGGCGCTCCGTGGCGTGTCCGCACTGGCTCCTGGAGACCGGTAGGACCCGGTTCTAGCTGCTTGCAGTGCTGCCCTTCCTGTGAATGTAGTGTAGCGGGGCCCAGGTCCTTCCCGCTCCGGACTCAGTTTCCCCGCTCCTTCGCAGGGCCCCGGGGACCAGCTCCCAGTCTGAAGCAGGACTGACAGAGCCGTGGGGAGCGCGGATGCCCCCGTGTGGCCTGCTCCGGCGGGGAAGCAGCTCGCTGCAGGCGGGCGGCCACTGGAGGGAGGGTTTCGTCTTGATACATAAAGACAGCGTGCTACTGAAGAAGAGAAGAGCTTGTCTATAAAACTCAAGCAATACTGGTCTTTTCCGAATTCAAGTGCAGTGTGGACTTGATGAGCATAGTTTATAAGCGTGTTCCTCACGCTGCCATTTCAGTGTGTGGGGGCCGTGATTTCTGGTCTCTTCAGCACCTGCTCCTGGCCCAAGAATGACACCGAAGTGGAGATGTGCCCGAAGCCGTCTCCCCGCGCTGCCTGCCCGGGGTTCTCACCCTCCCGTCCTTCTGTGGTGACCGGGTGGAGAGCTTCCTTCCCCAGCCAGGTCATCGCTTTCATTCCCGGAAAGCACAGTCAGCGCTCACAGCGGGGAAGGCCGAGCTGTGTTAGGGGAGCCAGCGAACACAGCCCTCCATTTTTGTCAAGAAGACTACGCGCCAGTATGCCACAGCCAAGGCCTCATCTCTCATCTTTTCCTCACTTCAGTCTCTAATTCATCTCTAGAAAACTTGAGATTTGCTAATGGTGCCAATAATATGCAGCGGGCCCTGAGGTGTGCTCGTAATCGCTGTCCTGAGAGCCGGGGTCTTTGGCTGGGTCTCGTGTAGACTCCTGCCCTTCCGGTGTGTGGTTGCACCGAGGAAGCGTGAGGTTGCTCCCAGGATTAATTGCATTCTTTTGATATATTTGTAGTCACCAAAGGCTTGGAGTGTCCTACATTCTGCAGGAACCGGTCTACTCCAGAAACAGCATCGTCCTAAAAGCAGATTGAAAGGGCAAAAATTCGTTCTGAAGTGTTCCTAGAACAAAATTAGTTACCCACAACATCGTTCACTTCAGCTGAACTGCTTCTGCCAGTTCTACACTCTACTGCTATCGGAGCTTCAGCTCATTTCTTCTAGTTACCGAACAGAAACTAGTAAAATAATTTCATTCTTCTGTGATTTTGCTTAACATTGGAATGAGGTTTTTGTTTCTCAGAAGCCTAAATTAGATGACAGAGTATCTGTCTCTTACTCCTTTGAAGCTATGATCTTCAAGGAAGTTTGTGAAAGATCCTTTCTGTTTGTTTAATGTTCTTACAGGATTTGCGGCTCCATCTTTACCTCTTCGGTCTGTACAAGTTAAGGCATCATTGAGCGAAGAGACCCCTGCTTCCCTATTTATTCTGCTAGCATGATGTGAAGAACATGTTTGAATAGTCTGTTTATCTCTTCCTGTCAGCACCAGAGGGCTGAGACCCAGGACTCTTACGCAGTCAGAGAACACCTATTCAGAAAGAAGTAGCGTCAAGTTATTTTTATTACTGATTCAGTAATAAAACGGCATTGTTTTGTTTTTTGCTGACCCTGGCAAAAATGTAAACAAATACCTAGAATTTTGTGGGAGTCTCTTGTGCTATATCATAAAGTATAATTTTAATTTAACTATATCAGATTGTGGTTCTAGAAAGCTGAAGGTCTTTGAGTACATTTAAGATTAATTTACTGTAGTAGAGCCATTTCACGTTGTTTTCTATTTGTTTAACTTCATTATTTGACCATTTATCATTTACAAACTCCATGGGAATTGTTAATTATTGAGGGCATCTGTTTGCCTAAATGTGTGGACACCTGGATGTTTTCTTTACTCTGAAACAGAGGAATGTGGGGCAAGTGTCAGTGCTGGCTCGTTATCCGTGGGTTAGGTGACTCAGCCGGGCACTGCCACTGCGGGAATCTGTCTAATGAAAGGCGGTTCAGGTCCCTACTCATAGCCTACTTATTTGTAGCACGAATCAGAGACTACAGTTCAAGGACAGCAGTGAAATTTGGGTATTAAATTTGTCACTGTAGCGGTGGCCTATTTCCGCAAGGCCATTTGGCTGATACTGTTTTAGCCAGGTAGTCAGCTGGAGAGACAGGGATTATCCTGAAACTCAGAAAGAAGTTTAAGGTGGAAGAGTAGTAAGTACTCTGAGACAGGGGCATTTTGACGTTTGGAAATTTTAATCTTTTGAGATAGGCTTTAAAATATATTGGTATTTAGAGACAAATGTAAAGGATAGTATTCTGCTAAGCTCCATCCCTGAGAGATGTTCTAAGAATTTTTATTTGCTTCTGCTAAATAAATCAATTTTATTTTGTATAACTAAGCATTTTCAGACTTACTTCACCATGAACTTGTGGTTACTTTTTTGTTAGTGATAGATGTTTTTATTGTTGTTATGGTTGTCTGTTAAGAATAAAAATGCAGAAAATCCTGCAGATGCTTTATACAGAAATATTCTTGGGCATTGTAACTGCAGAGATTCACAAGAGATACTATTTGAAGCTTTGGGAGAATTTCATTTTCATAGTTAAGATTATACTTAATTTTAGCACAGTAAGAATTATGACAAACAGTTGCTTAGTAAATTCAGACTACTGTAACAAAAATGCCATTACCGGGCAGTTCGTAAACAACACCTATTTATTTCTTATCATCCTGGAGGTGCCAGAGGAGGCCAGTGGCCAATTCCCTGACTTGTTTGTAGAGGCTGTTCTGTGACCTCACGTGGCCGATGAGACCACGTGAGCTGGGACTGGTGCTGCGCTCCCACAGCGTGCCAGTCTGGAGAGGTTCACCAGGCCCTGGAGCCTGCTGTGTCCTTACCACGTCTTCCTCCTCATGAAAGCCAAGCACTGAACCTTCAGGAAATTGAGAAACTTAAATCCCCAGTTTGTATTTCAAGGGAAGAGCACAAACACCCATTTTGCTTTTTCCTTTCCATCTTGGGGATCAAAGCCTGGACCTCATATATGCCAGGGAAACTTTCTACAGCCAAATTACATCTCTAGCCCTTCTTGTGTTTGGACTGAGTTAGGATCTCACCGAGTTGACCTTCTGATTCTCCTGCTGTAGCCTCTGCGGTAGCTGAGATGACAGGTCCACGCCGCCCCATCCCTTTGGAGCGGCTCCTTTTGTGTGCTGCTTATGTGAGCTCAAGAGTCTCCTGTTATTCGGCCGACTCCCTCTGACCTCACCGTGAGCTAGTGAGGCTGTGTCATAATTACCAAAATAAGGGCGGTGGGTGGTGCTCAGGCCAGAGTCCAATTCGCGAGGACTATTGATGGCCGGAAGGGTGAGTTAATACAGAAACTTGGTTTCAGTTTCTTTAGACAGTGTCAAGGGTAACATTAAGAGCTGGAGGACGAGAGCGGTGTAAGCCTAAGTGATGTTTTGGAATACCTGTTCACGGGGGAAAGAACACTTAGAGAAGATTCAGGTGTGTTAATTAGAAAGAGTCCATGTGCTCCGTTGGCCATCTGTCCGACACAGTAAGCCTCCCCTAGAGCGGGGCTGCCTGCTGACCTGGTAAGTGGGCAGGGCTTGGAGAAGGACCGCTGCTCTGGCTCCCCGCCTCCTACACCTGCTGTGCAGAAGGTGCTGCCCTGAGTTCTCGTCCTGCTGGGGCCCTCTGTGGAAGGATGTTTGCGTCATCTTCACAGATTCTTTGTTGTTGGAGGTGTGAGCCCTTGTGGCTGTGCTCACGTGCTCAGGAGCAGGTGGACGGCACGGTCACAGGTGAGTCCAGAGCCCAGAGTTCCACAGCACCCCACTGAGCCACGCGGGTCTGAGTCAGTGAGCGAGGCCTCTGCGGCCTCCACCAGGACTTTCTTACCTGCATCTTGAAATGGTTCTATTTAGGGAAGATTTTGATATCCGCAGAACACAGAATGATCCCAAGAGTTTCTCTGAAATACTTTATCCCATAGCTGCTATTTTGCAAACTGCTTTTCTCTCCAAAGACTAAGTAGTTTATAGGGTCTCTTCCATAAACATTTTTGACTAAGCGTCTTGTTTTCCTCTGAATCTTAGAACCAGAAACACGTGCAAAATATGTGATGAAGATGCAGCAAGGGAGATGCCGACTGACGGAAAGGATCTCTGGCTTTCGCATGGAGGGTGTTAGCGTGTTAGCTGCACAGACAGTCGGTGACTCTGAAACACCGCTTAACTCCCATCATTCCTCAGGGCCGCAGCCCCGAGGAGAGAGAGGCTTTCTCTGTGCTCCTTCGGCGTTTCAGCCTCTAGTGACCTCTGCAGCCACATGGGTCAAAGCAGTCTTCAGACGACGGGCAGGGAGAGCACGGGCCTGAGAGCGGTGTTCCGAGGGTCCACAGAAGGGTCGGGTGCGTCACAGGCGATGTTCGCTGAGCTGTCAGGCCTGGGCTTCCTTCCCATCACCTTGCTTCCCGTGTTTCCTTTTGGGGAACAGAACTCGGGAAACTGCAGACAGTCTCACAGAAGTCCGGTCAGGTACCTCTTTGGGTTATTTCAGAGAACCAAGAAGCTCAGAGGTAAACAGAAGAGTGCCAGCTAGGTAATTAGGTATTTCATTATTGCATTCTCTAATATTTATGGCTGGGCTTTTAATCGTGTTTTAAATATTCAGATCATAGGTCTAACTAATTACACATGGGTGATTTTAGAGCTGATGAAAGCCCAGTGGTATCCTAGGGAGCTCGTGTTTTATTTCTTCCTTTTCAGGAAGGAATGAGGCACTTTAGTTAAATGGAGACTTGGATCATGACTAGATGTAACCTAAGTATACGGAGCAGGGCCGCAGACCCCGGCAGTAAAGGCAGACGGGTCCCAGATGAGCATCATGAGCTGTGTGGGTGGAACAGGCTGCTTTGCCGTGGAGACCTTGGTCCCCGCTATAAGTCGAGCTTCTTCCCTCGAGGTTCTGTGGGGATCAGCACATCCAAGTCCAGTCCCAGTCGAGTCTGCCGCACAGTAAGTGCTCAGGGTGGTTACCAAATGTGCCGCCCTCTTTCCAGGTGGCAGCCTTAACTCTGCAGGTCACAGCTCCCTTCCTTTTAAGGAAAATACTGGGGCGACACCGAAGGGCCGCTTTGGTTAGCCTGGGTATCCCCGTCCTGCGTCCTGCTTCTGCCTCTGCCCTCACGTCTCTGTCATCTGTGGACGAGGAACCAGTGCGATGAGCAACTCGGCCTAAAACATACCCTTGGGGGATGATTAGGTAAGAGGGGAGATTAAGGGGGGGGTTAGGGAGAGTGAGGGGGACCGGGGCCCATCAGACACGTTACTTGCATGCATAGAGATGTCACTGTGAAACCCAGTACTGACGAAAACATGCACAGTAAACCCCTGACTCAAAACGCTCAAGTTTTGAACTTTCACAGATTGGAGTGGATCTCAGATTGCAAACTTTTGTAGATGTGAATAACTTGAGCCATTTTAAGTTAACTGTAAACATAAAAATAATTCATATACAGTGGTATAGTATACTACTGCATCACTGTAGAAGTAAAATAGCTTTTGTACAGTAAATATAGTAAGTAAAATAGCTTCTTTATAGAATTTTTCACCTGCGTGTTTGTTTCTTTTAGGCTTTACAGTGTATATTTGTGTCAGAGGTGTGTAAGATGCACTTTATCAGACTTAGAAAAGAGTCTGACTTGTGAATGTTATTCCAGAACAGCACTTGGGGACTGATCTTTGATTTGTTTGAATCTGAAGTGTAAGGTCTTTTGTTCTGGGATATCCACGGATATTTATAAATACATCCCAACCTGGATTAAGAAATTCCCTTTTCTTTAGATTTGTAAAGCAGGACTACGGATGGAAAGAGTCTCATGTTCCCATTTTTAGTTGTTACATGATAAAGCAACTGTGTCTTGGTTGATGGTGGTAAAGTGAAGTTAAAACTAGTTTGCGTGTCACACCCTCTTCGTGGCCTCAAAACCGCTACTGTTTCTTCTCTGGAACTCTCTTCCTTTGTTATTACCATGCCAATGTAGATTCTTCTACCGGGGTTATAGCTCAGTGGTGGTTTTATTTTAAATAGATGTTTTCAGGATGCCTAGTTTTTCACTACAACTAAAACAAGACATTGGGAACAGAACATAAATTGTCTTCTTAGTAAGGACACCCTCCCCCTCAAGTGGCTTCAGAAAAGGCCTTGGTAGAAAAAGCAGCCAGCTGAGCCTGGGGGTACTTGTCTCATAGCCAACTCCAGACCATCAGCAGGTATATGATCTGGAGAAAAACACTCCTGTTTTGCATGGAATTCAGTTGCACTGTCTGTAAAATGAGAACATGATAACTGTATCCTCGGTTCTTAAGGTCTTTGGGTTCCTGGGCGTCCCCTGGCCAGCCGATGGCTGCATCCTGTTTCTATGGGAGGAGCACCTGCTCCGACAGCTTGGTCCCGTTCCGGGGACACCTCAGCTCCAGCCCCACTCACAGACCCCCAGTGTGCAGCCCTCATCCAGAGCCGGCCTGTGAGCACTAGGTGTGGCTCTGAAATAGTCACAGATACGACTTGCATATTTTTCCTCTTGCTCGAATGGCTGACCCTGCCCCCCAGCACCCGGTTCTCTTTGTTGTGTTAAGGTGTCACCACAATGAAGGGTGAGGATGGGATTTCACCTGACACTCCGAAATAGCTGGCCTGTGAGTCCCCCAAACTGAATCCATTCTCTCATTAATATTTCTAGGGTAAAGCTGGAAATTAAGATATTTGGAAAGTGCTGAGGCAAATCTAGATTTGCTGTAGGTAAACTTCAGGCATCGGATTTGTTGAATGGGTTGTCTTTGGATACACAATAATGAGGATTTTTTTTTTTTTTTTGCTTTTTGGAGACAGGGTCTTGCTTTGTAGTTCAGGCTGACCCTGAGCTCACTATGGTGCCCAGGCAAGCCGCCGCGGACTCAGCAATTCTCCCGTCTCTGCCTCCCGAGTGCTGGGATTACAGGCGTGAGCCACCACGCCCAGCATTATATGTGGTAACCGGGGATCGAACTCAGGTCCTTACGCTTGCAAGGCAGGTGCCGGAACCACTGAGCTAACCCTCTGGCCCAATAATGAGGATATTGACACTAGGATTTCAAGCTCCATACCTTCCCTCTTTCCAGTACGCTTTCTGTACAACCACTCTGATAAAAATATTTTACTTCCCTTTTTGTGGTTCTCAGGACAAAGCTTCTAAAACATGCTTTCAGTTGTCTTTACAGTTATCTGAGAATTTTGTTGTATTTGAAAATTGTTGAATATCCTAACACATTAAGAGTAAAATTTGCTGTGGTGGCTCGTGCCTGTAATCTCAACCCTGGAGTGGTTGAAGCTAAAGGATTGCTGTGAGTTTAAGGCCAGCCTGGGTTATATAGTGAGTTCAAAGTCAGCCAGAACGACAGCAAAACTGAGTCTCAAAAAACGACATTTGTTGGGCTGGAGGTTCCGGAGCTCAGTGGTTCTGGCGCCTGCCTCACAAGTGCAGGGTACTGAGTTCGATCCCCGGTAACGACATATAATGCTGGGCATGGAGACTCACGCCCATCAGCAATCAATACCACATACCACAGTGCCGGGTGTGGTGGCTCACGCCTGTCATCCCAGCACTCGGGAGGCAGAGACAGGAGGACTGCTGAGTTCCAGGCTTGCCTGGGCTACATAGTGAGCTCAAGGCCAGCCTGAACTACAAAGCGAGACCCTGTCTCAAACAAAACAAAACAAAACAAAATGACATTTGTTGATTGTTACCACACTTTTAGGGATGTTTTGGATTTGCTATAATTTATTCTCTCCTGAGAAGTCAGCGGAGGGAAGAGACACTGCTTTGATGTTACCAAAAATTGGCTCACTTAGGTATGTTGGATGCTACTTCTGTTGGCATGGTTTTCAAAAAGTTAAAACATATTGTATCCAGTACTTTTCAGGAGCCATCTTGATTAATCCTCTTCCCATGCTATTCTTAGATGCAATTGGTACCTCCACTTTCCAAGGAAATGAACTGAGGATCAGAGGAACTCAAATGTCCAAGCTCGCTTTGCTGACGTGTAACAGTCATGTTTGAGCCAAGGTCCATGTGAACGGAGGATGCACTCTCTGTCCACTGCTCTGATCTGTCGTGGGTGAACCTACAGGAGGCAGCACGGCTGAGGTCTCATTTCTAGGAGGACAGTGGAGATGTAGTGATGGAGTCACATCCACAGTCACAGAGCTGGGTCCCTCGCACTGCCTGTCCCCCGCCCAGGTGGTCTGCCACATTTCACCTCTGTGGTTTCGCGGCTCATGTCTACTCTGTTCCCACCTTCACTCACATCTTCGTTAGATTTACTTCAGCCGGCCTCACCCAGACCAAGTGTCTCTTTTTGAGGCGAGCGCTTCTAGGTTCTTGCAGGCTTTCTGACTTATTCCTCTACCCTCCCATTCTTTCTCTAGCATTTTGTTCTACCCCTCATCATTCTGTGACTCCGTGGGGAAATCTCAGTATCAATTGTAGGAAGAGAATAACAAGAGAGTCTATTTTTTTAGCAGTGTTTTGCAGATGATGATCATTATTAGTAATTATAAAAAGTGTTGAAAATTTGAAAATAAATGTTAACATGTATTATATGCTTGCATTGTGCCCAGGAGCTATGGAAATCACCTTGTGCTGATTTCATGACAACTCATGGTAATCCTTGCAGATAGTATCTTAATCGTCATCTACGTTTTAGAGGTGGCCATTTGGGATGTGGGAGAGCTTCAGAGACTTGTTTTAGACAGAAGTATAATAAGCTTTGGAAATCAAATTCTCTAACTCTCAATGCCAAGTCTTGACTGGCTGTTTACTCCCCTCTTCTAGTTCAGGGAGAACAGTAGAAATGGTGCTTCTGTGGCTGGTGTCAGAAATGCCCCCAAGGCCTCCGCAGTGCAGCAGTGATCAGAGGTGGGGCCTTTCAGAAGGTGGTTGGACCGTGAGGACTCTTAACTTCATCAGTTAATTAATGCATTGTTGGATTCCTAATTTTACAGGATGACTGGGTTGGAAAGTTGGAAATAGGGCCTGGCTGGGGACAGTAGGCCGCTGGTACATGCCCCGGAAGTGTAGGCCTTACTCCCAGCCCTTCGTGTGCTCTGTTTTGTCACTGGCCCAGTGTGATCAGTTTCGCTCCAGCGTGCTCCACATGCCAGGGTTCTCTGGATCACTGTAGGCCCGCGGATAAGGAGCTAGTAATCTGAGACTGAAACTTTAACATCATGAGCCAATGTAAATCGTTCCTCCTTTATACTGACTTTTATCCCATATTTTTTCATAACAACAAAAATGTTAACTAGCACAAATGCCTCTCCTACATGTTAAAAGTCTCATTCATTCATTCATCCATTCAACAAATAGTCAAAGAAAATCCTTTGTGTCCTAGTTTCTGGAGATGTAGCAGTGAATAAAACTGACAAGTCTGCACTCTGGAGTTTCTATTCCAGTTGAGGGAGGTAGCAGTATGCAAAAAAATGTAAAAGGTAAAACATACATGTATGAATTAATTATAATGTGAAATGGAGGAAGGTAAAGCCCTGATAGAGCCTGGAGAATGCTGGGAATTGGCCCTGGGTGTGGTTAGAATTACTTGTTACAATTATTCATGCAGAGATTGCTCTTGGATTAGTATATCATCATCTGCCCATAAGTTCTATATTTGGGGTGGCCCTTTTCTCTCTATTATATGCTCAGTTTCTGTATGCCCCTCAACGTTTGGCTTCTGTGAATGTTTTCAGCCTAAAATTGGAGTTTGCCTCCCTAGAGTCACATACAGCTTCCAGGGTGAGCTCTGTGATATAGCTATTAGGTTTGGCTGTTACACGCAATGTGCTGACCCAGATTTGTGTAAAGTCGATGCTCTCTGCATGTGAGCTTGTTGGCCTCACACAGGCTCCTCATTCACTGGGTGTGATGATTGTGTTAGTGCCACTTAATACACAACAGTATTAAGTACAAGGAAACGCAGGGAGGATGAGGTAGCAAATAACCTCTTTCTCATGTTCCATATGCACTGAAATGTTCAGTGAGATGTGGCCAGAGTAGCCTAAATACCCGGCACTGAGACCATCCTCAGAGTATTTCATTGCAGAAGTGAAACATCTATCCATCACATTTAGAAACAAGGCTTGCAAGGCGAAGTTTGCCATTGTTTTCTTTAGAAAATAAGGCTTCCAGACTTCTTGCTGAAAATGAAGGCAAACCATTCAGGGAGTGAGAATACAACTTTTCATTTATTCTCCTTCTGTCCTCCCGGGCTCTTTATAGCGAACCATCCATCATTTGTGGTTGAGGTGCAATGTGGCCCATCAGGTAATGCTCAGCATCGTAACGGTCCCCTTTAACTTACCTTTATGACCACTGTAGATTGCTCTGGCCACAGCAGTTCTGAGCCACTCCATGTCAGTTCTTGGAAAACGCCGTTACAGCCCGAGAGAACCATGTTCTTCGTCTTAGATGACACAGACTACTTTTGTGGGTACCTCCCATATCGCACTTGAAGAATTCACAGTGCACCTGTGAAGCATTGCTGCTCTGGCCCTGAATGAATAGCTTCAGGACAAATAGAAAAGATTGAGACATTGTATCTTTATTTTGGGGGGACAAGCAGTTATGGTTTGTGAGAAATTAGAATTAGAAGAAAAATGAGACCTGGTCCTTGGCCCAAATACTCTCAGCCAACTATTATATAATAAGTGTTCATGGGAATGAAGTGTTGGACAAAAATGTAAAATCTAATATGGTTACTATGATCAATGCAGTTAGAGTCTAGTGGACTATCAAGAAATTAATAAAAACTATAAAATCATGCCTCCATTATATGTTATAAAGAAAATATTTGTGCTGGGAAGTAGAAGATTGAAGAGAATCGTCCTTGTGTGAGGACCACAGTGGGTCTCCTAGAATTCACAGGTGAGCTGAGATATAAAGGACACATACATGTTAACTCAATGCAGATGGAGGTGGAGGCCTGGGGGTGGGTGGGGCAGTGTGAAAGCCCCGGGGCAGAGGAGAGGAGACTGGTACGGTGAGAACTCAACCGCGAGCCAGCTGGAGATGGGAGATGGGACTCACAGGACCAGTGGAAGAGCTGGATCTTCATCCCAGGCGCAGCGCAGAACGTCTGAACGGCCAGACACAGCGGTTAACATTTGTTTTAAGAAAGTCACTACAGAACTGAAAACAGCTTAGAGGAAACAGAAGCGGGTAAAGAAAGATGGGTCTGAAAGGGAGTCAAGTCAGGTGTTCACTGACAAGAGAAGACATCCTTCATCTCCATTACAGGAGCACTGGGCGGGGGGCTGCAGCGAAGGATGCCCTCTGGTGCCCTCCATGCTAGAGGCAGCTGCTGGCAGTGTGTATGGGAGAGCAGACGGTGATCGGGGTGGGATTTCATTGTTAGAGGAATCACAGTTAGCAGAAGAAAAACAGTACGGCAGGGAGAGAACCTGGCAACACCGAGGAGCTGACAGCAGATCAGTTGAATGAAACCGTGAGGCAGGGGCCAATGAATACTGGTTTCTTTTCTTCTAAAGAACCTCAAGAGAACAAGACGAACCCAAATCCCAAAACAACAGCAATAAGGGACTTTTCCCTGATGTCTGGAAGAAGTGGAAAGGTAGGAGCTCAGTTGTCTCAGCCGTGCCAAGCAGGGCGGGACCGGCCAGAGGGCCGCTTGCTGTGAAGACCTCAGCTGTGGATCCACAGGGTCCACTGGACACCATGATCCGGGATCCTGGCCAGTGCCTGTGTCTGGGACAGAGCACTGCTGACGAGTGACCCGAGAGGGGTAGCTCTCGAGAATCCAACTTGTCGTTTATTCTCCTCCTGAGCTCTTTCTAGCGAAAGGTAGCCTTGGTGGTTTAGGGTGGAGGCTGGATAAGAGTGGTCCTCGTGAACCGTGATGCTTGTGGAGGCTTACGGTTTCCTGTTGCGGTGTCAAAGCCCGCCCCAAACCAGGCAGGACAGGGCATGGGTCTGGAGGCAGAGGTGCCCAAGCTCTCAGGAGTCCCTGGCTTCTGAGAGGTATAAACCCCTGGTGTGGGATGCTGACTGCATGGCCGGCTCTCAGATCCATCTCCCCAAGGCTCCTGTTCTAGGCTTGATCTCCCTGTGTGATGCTGAATCTTCATTGTCACCTTGATTGGCTTGAGAGATACCCCCACCTTAGTAAAGCCCTTTGGTGGACACGTCTGGGCCTCAGGGTGTCACCTTGAGAGTGGTGTCTAGTCCCTGGACCTTCCTCTCTGGGGCTTTTCCTCTCGTTGCTGTTTCCAGACTCCATGAGCCGAGCAGCTTTTCTCTGGCCCGACCTTCCACCATGATGTCTCTGCCTCGGGCTCGGCCCGCTGTGGGCTCAAACCTCTGAAACAGAGCCAGAATCATCTTTCCGTCTCTAAGTTGTAGACAGCAGGTATTTTTTCCAAAAGGAAAACTGCCCAGTAACACCAACTTTGGTGCTTTCGGGAGTGGTTGAAAATATGAAGGGGTGGACGGTAAAAGTAAAATGTTTCTTCCTTTTAGGTTGATTATCTCAAGTCTTCGGTCACAACAGTGGCAGAGCTGAGTAAACATGGCTCGTCAGGTTTAACTGGTCTGACGTACGGCAGGGCCCAGGTTGGAGCTTATCAGCCCCCTCCAGTATTCCGCCCCGTCAGTGTGGGGCTCCGTCTGGGTCGTTCCCTTGCACGTGAGTCACAGCTGACTTAGCTGCACCCTGGCCTGTGTGCATCATCCTCATGCCATCAAGCTCACTGTGCCTTGTGCGGTGCATAGAAACCAGGGCCAGAATACTGGGTTTTTGCTTTTGCAAAAGAGAAAGGACTTTATTACACAGCCAACTGGCAAGGAGGTCAGCAGTAATAAGCTCACATCTGCCTCCCCATCTGTGAGTAGCAGGGAGATTTATAGAAGGTGGAGGGAAGCGAACTCCTGTTGATTGGATGGCATCCTCTTCACAGCGTGTGCTTCTTTTGGGGGGAGCTGTGCTCTGTACCGGGGGTTGTGTGCTCGTGACATCAGGACGACCTGACTTCTGTTCATCCAAGCTTGGAAAGCTGGTTCCCAGCCGTGGGATTGTTAGTGGAACGCCTGGAGGCTTTTCCTGGAAGACAAGTGAAGGAAAGGGGTTTAGGTCCAGGTATGTCCACGTCTTAGCTGATTTCCCTTGCTGGGGCCTCGCGCCGTCTTGCTCCGTGGTCCACAGTTTAAGGACACCTCACGCGTGCAGCTTTGTTAGAGTAGCCGAGCACTGCACAGCAGAGGACACTCAAGGCCCACGGGTGGCAGAGCATGGAAGGCCTGTGAAGAGCCCTCTTAGGACTTAGATTAGGAGGAGTGAGCGAGGGTGAGAAGTCAACACTGCTGGCAGTGCCGATCAGGTTTGTTGTCATGTGACATGTTGTTAGCATGTGCGAAGCCTGTCGTGTCATCTGCACGGTGACTCCTGAAGTGGCCGTACTCATGCCTTATGCAGATACGGAAAGATACTGAGGTTCAGGGGCTTTTTTAAATAGCGAGTCTCAGTCCTGTAACCAGGAGGTGGGGCAACCTGGCCACGAACCCGAGAGGACCTGAGCCTGGGGCTGCCAGAGGACTCTGTCTGGGCTCGTAGGAGCTGCTGACAGGGCTGGGTCTCTTCGCAGTCTCCCCCTGACTGTGGAGGCTCAGCCCCCAGGACACCCTCAGTTCCACACAGGGTGTCACCACGACATCTCTTGAACCAGTGCTCTTCAACAGCGAGCCTCGTGTCTTCAGTGCCTAAACGCAGCAGGGCCCTCACGGGAAGGCCTTCCTAGCAGACAGTAGTGATGTCTTGCTGCAACATGCTTACACTTTTAAGAAAAATATTCTTGTATCCATCAAAGCACCTGCTATCTGAAGATTTCCTGTTCCCTATAATTTTTTAAAAAATTTTGTAAAACTGACTGGTTTCAAATAGGACTCAGATTGTTTACGCCTGGAATTCAGTTCCTTGAACCTTAACAGGGCCACAGAACCATTCTGAGAAAATCATTTCAGTTAATATGTGGCACGACAGAATTAAAAGGAAAGAAATGCCTCCCTGACTCCCTTCTTCAGAGTTTCTCAAGCCCTCTGTTCCAGACCCGGACCCCGTAGTTGTGTGAAGGGAGCCGCTGAAGGCCCGCGGTGAGGCTCTGGGACCCTGAGGACTCAGAGAAGGCGCCTGTCTCGCTTCCTGGTTGTTCGGTCAGCGGGTGTACTGGTGAGGCCTGGTTGGTGGTAGAAAATCTGGAAGGAAAATAAAGGGCTAGATTGGGAGGTGCAGATTTTTCCCTCCCAGGCGATAATTCACTCCAAGCTGTGTTAGTGCTGGACGAGACAGCTTGTATGAAAATTTAGGAGTCCCGGGAACAACAATAACAAAAAAATAACAAATGGCAGGATGGGTAGCAGAAGGGAAAATGAAGCATATGCTGCTCGTTTGAAATGTAGTTTCATTAGAAATCTTTTCCACTGTACCCTGAAACCGTCTGTCCTTGCCAGATAACACATTGGCCACCCAAAGGCTGTTCCCTCCACCCGCTTTCTTAGTCGTAAGCCAAGCCTTTAAAAATAAGAACACAGCTGCTCGTGACAAAATCAATTTGTCAGCTTGTCTCCGAAGGTAAACTAGTGAGGGGGGCACCGGCGAGGTCCCTCCCCTCCGCTACGGTGGCGAGCGGCGCTCGCCTGTTTGTGCTCAGTCAACACCAGTCAGTAAAAACATCTGCCAGAGCGAGTGTGAGTCCTCTTTACCACGCGAGAGATGCTTCATTAGGAATGGGTTTTGTCTTTGAGGAAAGGAAAAGAAAAAAAAAAAAAAACTCATGTAATTAAAGAATAGTATCTTCAGCTCTCATATTTTCTCCCTAAAAGACCTAAATTCTTTTAAGCTCATTATTTACAGTACATTTATCTGCATTTAAATGTAACAAGTTTTGCTGTGAAAAGCCCATCTGTTCATAAAACCATTCTTTTTATCCCCCGGAAGTAAACCTGGGACTCCACTGAGATTCACTCAGGATGGGAATCTGTGAGGCTCCAGGCTAAGGGAGGTTCGGTTCCCAGCAAAGTCTGACCTGGTCCTGCTCCTGGAGCACTGACATGAGAGGTAGTTTCTTTGTGCGTGTGTAACGACAGGCCCTGGAAATGGGGTATCAGAGGGAGGCGTAGCTGAAATCCTCACGATAATGATTGCCAGAGCTCCTCTTTAGGGGCTTATTGCAGACAATTTCAGTGGTTTCTGCACTATCTGGCATTCAGGGCGTTCTCCGACTTCACTTCCCAGAAAGTGTTTTGTTTTAAGGGGTGGCTGGGAATATGGAAATACTAGTGTAGATGAGGGAGCCGTAGCCCTGAGGGTCACCTTCCAGCTCTGGGAATTTCTGCCTCCGGGGAAACGTCCTTAGGTGAACTCAACAAGATACATTTACTACACACACACACGTACACAAAGGAAGGGTAAAGTAGCTGGTAATGGCCCCAAATTATATAAAACACAGTAACTCTTTCCATCAGTTCAGTGTGTGTTTAACCAGAGCTTTTGGCGAACTGAAAAGCAAACAAGGCCTTCAGAGGACGCAACGTGCTGGAGAGGGTGGGGTGAGATTCGAGCACTAGGGTTCATGAAACATTAGCATTTTCTTTCCCACTGAATGCAAACTAGATTCCCCAGATTTAGGGGGGAGATTTGGGGGCTGTTCCAGATGGATAAAAGCTTCTCTTTGGGAAGCACAGTGAAGGAATTCGACTGTCACACATGCAAAGGAAAGAATGAAGAATTACTTAGAAGGGATTGATTTTTATTTTGATTAATAGAGCAAAGATTGCAACTAAAAAAATTGTATAAGACATTTTGAGAAATACAATACGGTTGCACAAAACAGGTCAGCGCTCTGTGAGTTTAAGGACAGAGGACTGCTGCTGTGGTTGTCCACACCCGTGGGGGGATAATTGCTCAGAGCTCAGTACCTCCGTGCGGGAAGCTGACTGTGTGGGCGAGAGGGAAGCGCGGGTTCCACACGCCTTGCGGCTGACGTGTGACTTTTCTACACATTTCCCCAAACGTGCTCACACCCATTGTCTATAAGACTGGCAAAGTCACAAGATGACTGATGGAGAATATTCAGGAAATACTGCGCTCCCAGTCTCTTTCTTACATGTTGGCATTTTAAAACGCTGAAATCTAAGTATAAACGGCAATAGCTTTCACTCTGGCACCTCCCAGGCCTGCACAACACATGACCTGTGGGTCACGGAGCATGCTTCTGTGACTTGCTGCGTGCGGGCTGGGCTCAGTGCTGACCTACAGCGGGGCCTTCTAGGATCGGAAGGTGAACGCACTTACTGCGGAGCAGTAGATTAGAAATGCTGAGACACCGTTTGTGCAGATCTCGGAGAGGCTGGAGAACTTTGATACAGAGCCACAGAGCTACCACATGATGCACTGTAAGAGCTGCAGGTGTGTGATCTCTGGGATCAAGAGATGACAGATACTTAGAGACATGACCTTCTTCTAAGAGATAGCTTGAAGGCACAACTCTGTTCTTTCCTCTCTGCCTCCTCTCCCTTCTTGTCTTTTGGTTGTTGTTATTTTGTTACCCTCTTCTTTTGGGTCCAAAGTATTTCTTAAACGGGCCTGAGCTTCCTGTCCTGCATAAAGTTCTCATGGCTGCCTGCCCTGTTTCAGGACGAGTCGTCACTTTTTCAAAGCTCCCCAGGTGATCTCAACTGCAGAGTCTGATGAACACTGTAGTGCAGGTGAGAGTCCTATAGACGTGACCTCTGTGGGAAATGGCACCCTCAGGTCAGCGTTGTGGACAGCAGAGAGCAAGCTGCCTCCCGAAACCCGGACTGGAGATTAAATATCCCTCCCTGGCAAGACAGGTGGGAATTTTCCTTGCCTCAGGTTCCCGCCAAATTAGTCACAGAGCGAAATGCCTGCATACTTCCGAGCCTTGGGTTGTACCGTTCAGTTCCGCTATGTTGGATAAAGAAGACCTGCTTGGCATGCGAATTGTAAGGTGTAGCACCCTATCCTGCAGGTATCTGGAGAGCTTCTTCTGTGTTCTTTCTTCTGATTTTCATTTTCTGCATGTTTCTCAGTGTTCTCCCACCCTCCTTTCTTTGTCTTCGCTTTTACTGCTTTGTCATTTAGTCCTGGCTTTCATATCTCACCCTACAAGTGATGTATGACTCTTCTAAGCTCCGTTGATTGCATTTTGTAGCGATCTCTGGATCTGCCCAGCTTCTTCTGCGGACATAAAAACTGATACACATTGGACACCAGCGTGTTTCTTGGTGACCACCTTTGCCACATGGCCACTAACAATTTTTAGATGTTAATTTTTACAGTCTGACCTCACTTTGTCAAGCTCATGAGACTCTAGTTAGTTCTTTCCACACAGGGACCTCGATCCATGTGCAGTGTTGTGATTGGAGCAGGAGCAGCTGTGGGCGAGTGGGGGCCTCTTCCTGCATGCAGGCTCCTGGGCGGAGCTGGCAGCACAGTGAAGTCCAGCGCAAGCTCCCGTCTAAATCCGTGGGCCACACGGGCTAAGAAAAGGTTGCTTTTTCCCTCGAGTGCCATCTGCTGCCCTGTGCCCGGGAGGCCCGCCTGTCCCGATACCCTCCCGCCCGTGGCGTGTCATGGCAGTTCCTCACACGGTCCCAGACGCAGGATGGCCGTGCCATCTGCAGGTTTCAGAGTCACCGGTCTTGGTTGTCTGTGCATCCTGGTGCCGCCTCGGCCCTGCGGGTCGGTTGGGCAGTCTTACCTGCAGGCTCCGCTGGCTCAGCCAGGCCCGAGAAGCCTTAAAAACAGCGGCCTGCTCCTGGGCAGTCTCATTTCCCAGCCCGTCACAGCCACTGCTTCTCTCTAAAACCAGTATGATTTGCTTTTTCTTGCTTGATAGAGCAGCGAGGAGGAAATTAGAAGCTGAGCTCAACTTCCGCTCTGCTGGTCTCGTTTCATCTGTCGATAAAAGAATTTAAAATATTTATAGTTAGCATCAAATATCAATTTTAATATAAATGTAGGTATAGTCATGGGGATTGTGCAAGCTGGAAGTTAGGTGTAATTAAGCCTTTTGAAAGGCCTCCGTAAGAGCTGCTTGCAAGTGCTGCCTTTGTCTGATATACCCGAACCGAGATGTTACATTAGGAGTGAGAAGTTTGTACCTTTTTTTTTTTTAAAGCATTGGTCCTTCATGGACATGTTAATGAAGAATCTTTGAACAGTTTGTACTCTCCAGAAATTTTACTCTCCTGCTATTATAAGACGTAGCTTTTCAAGAAACTAATTCAAATTGAATTGAAAAATAAGAAAAAATTCCTGTCATTTCTTAAACAATACTTTTTAAAAGTAAATGCATAAAGCAAACAAGATATTACATAGCTTTGTGATATTTCATCCATAATTATATATCCTCACATACGTTTGTGTATATATCAGATATATCTTCTTAAGAAAGTCTGTGGCTGAGCGTGGTGGCTCATGCCTGTCATCCCAGCACTCGGGAGGCAGAGGCAGGAGGATTGCTGAGGTCAAGGCTTGCCTGGGCTACATAGTGAGCTCAGGGCCAGCCTGAACTACAAAGCAAGACCCTGTCTCAAAAAAAAAAAAAAGAAAGTCTGTGTTTCTGATACACATGGATACCTGTACTCAGTTATCGTGGTTTTCTGGTATGTTCTACTAGGCTGTCTAAAACCTTACAAATTTAGGCAATCGTATTTCAGTACAAATGTATGCTATGGATTTTTAATATAATGTGTATTATTTTACTAACTGATGATCTACTTGCTTTAAAATGCTCCTGCAAGGAATGGGATATTTTCCTAAAATTTCAGATTATTACCGTAGAGAGCCACAAACTTCTTTTTAAAAAATCCCCAAGAACACAATTTTTTCTGGAATAAGACTTTTTGCTACAGTGAATTTTGTTCTAAGTTTCATTTATGGAACTGATACTCAATTTCTAATTCGTAATCTAGTAGATAGCTTGCTAACTTTCAGGCCCAGAACCTAGCGGTATGTACTTGTGGCGCCAGATTGATTTGTTTTTGTTTGATACATAGGGTTTTAAGAAAACAACGCTGAATAATTAATTACACATCTTAAATGTGTTTTTATTGCTTGTTCACTCTAGAATTAATAGTTATGCTCAGCTTCACGGTATTTATTTTATAAATACCTATATTCGGAAGTCTCAACTGATGATACCTCAACCGAAAATGATGACGGAGGTGCGCCTTCCCTTGAGAGGGCCGAAGTGTTGTGTTTGAGGGCCGCTGCTGACCCCTTGTAATTTAGTTGTAAATCTTATTAGGGATGTTAGGAATAATTTGCACAGAAGCATGGGAGCATGCACACACACACCCCATCCTAAGTAACCAGGCTTCTCAGGAAATGTGTCACATAGCTCATCACGTGGGGTCATAGAAGGGATTGTACTTTATCAACTGGTATGTATTCTATTAAAGTTATTGATTCGGAGATGTTAAGTATCAGCTTAAATGGCCTACTAGTTCTGGAAAATAGAAACAGGTGTACCTGCCTGGCCTGGCACATCTGAAACACACCCATCTTTCTGGTCAATTCAAAATAGTCTCTTTACATACCTCTGTTCAAAGGTGATTTTTATGGTCTGAAAATAATTCTAGTACAGTATATTTAAGTTTTACACAAAAAATATGCAGGCCACTAGTACACTGGGTGAGCAAAAATAAAGATTAAAATTGTTGAAACCAAATCGGTTAAACTTTTGTGGGTCAGCTTACCAATGGGCTGCTTTATTTTAAAAGCATTCCATGCAGATTCTTGGCATTGAATGAATTAAAAATCTTAGTTGGTTAACCACATTTATCCCCTTTCTAACCAGCTGTGCTTATGTTGTATAAAAACAGCTTTACTGGGGTTTTGGCCAAAAGACAGAGAGCAAACTGTTAGGATGAGAAATGTGAATTTTTAGTGACATACATCTGTTTACCAATGCGCATCCAACATTTTAAATTGTGTTCCCTTAATTTGTTGCCTGTATCCCCATGAAAACTATTCATTTATTTGTTTTGCACGGTATTTGAAAGATGAGCCATTTTCCCAATTTATTTGATAAGTTTTTAGAAGATTTATCTTATAGTCAAACAAACCTGTCTTTGAAAATGGGATCCTACCCCAACTTATGCACTTAATAATCTTTAAGAAAATATTTCGTTTTTTACACCTTAACTTTTAAGAATAAATAAGAATATAAAAGTCTCTTATGTGAATATTTGGGCACTTGAGACATGGTATGTACTCAGTGCGGTTAGTTTTTCGTTGTGTTTCTACCCCAAAATGGTATTTTTAACTTTAAATGTGTGATAGTGAAATATCTCTGTTTCTTTTTGTAACCAAAACATGAGGGAATTTAAAGAACTAACTGTCCTGATATTTAGCCCATATAATTCGGATGTGGACTTTGGCCTTGTATGTTTCATGAACTTTCTGACTCAGTCTAAAGCCAGAATGACTTTATAACACTAACAATGCCTTCTATTTTTCTTATGATACCTGACTGATTAGAAATACTGGGCTCAGTGATTCCTATGCAGAATGTGTTTGAGCAGATGACTGTACCCTGGCCGGGGATAAGAGATTGCTGGAGAGGTGCTGGGGTTGTAGGGTGTTCTCCTCGTCGGTGGGTTACTCCACTGAGGCTCATAGGTGAAGGTGCTGTTAAGAGGTTGCTGGAGGAAGGAGCGCTCACAGGGTGTGCCTTTGTTGGAGGATGGCTCTATTCTTTTCCTCTCTTCTGCTTCCTGGTCTCCATGAGGTGGGCAGCTCTGCTCCACCACACCCTTCTACCGTGATGCTTTTGCCTTGGAGCCAGATAACCATGGACTGAAACCTCTAAAACTTCTGAGTGGTTTGTACCAGTGACAAGGAAAGTGACCAGTGTAATTAGTGAAAAAAAAAATATTTTGTTCTGTTATTTCCATTTTGTGTGTGTGTGTGTGATCCATGTATTGTTTGTGTGCTCTTGAACTGGCAAACATATGTGAATAGTGGCCTAAAGTTGGAATTTTATGTTTATTTTTTTGGAATTTTATACTTAAAGAAAACGTAATGACTTGCACTGAGGAAATGGTTATTGTTTTCCAGGAGTTTCCTTCCAAATTTAAAAAAAAAAGGTTCACATTTAAATATTTCTTTAATGAAAACATCTATAACCTTGCCTCAACAAATGGATTAAACCATGTCATTTAGGAACTTGTTAGCCAACCTTTCATTTAGGACAGTAATAATTTATCTTTCCTAATAGACCCTTCAATCACATGAATGCTATATTTCTTCTCTAAGGCATTCTGCCTTTCAGAACTTTTGATTGACACATTTCACTGAAATAAATTAAAGTGATCTTGGAAACTATAGATTTACTGTAAATATATTGTGCTTTCTTTTACTAAACTTTTAGCAAACTAGCTCTTAAGGGGAACAAATAAGTGAGAATGGGCAACATCAAGTATTTTCCCAAAGCCAGGGCTCTAATCTGTAGCATTTTTAATCAAATAGAGAAGGCACATTTCATTTCCTACTTTAATATTTCTTATAAACTCTTTTATTGTATGGTTTAGCTATCAGGAAGAGGATATAAAGAGTAAAGGATAAAGTCTCTTATAACAGGGGTGGCTAAAACTATTGAATTTAATATTTGGGTTCAAAAAATCTTTTGATAGAATAGCATCATGGTGTCATTTTAGAAAATCAACTGAACTTCCTCATTAGAGTGATACTGCCATCATTTTAGGATTGTTTAAGTGGTCTACAGTCATTGATTTGTTACATGTCAAACACTGTGCTAGGCTTGGGGGATTAGAAAGAAAGAATAAACTATTCTGCCTCAGGAACCCATATCAGGCTATCGAAAATACAAAAATGAGCTTTATGGTAACAGCTGTGATAAATAATGTGATTTTCTTCCCTTTGGAGTCAGGGTTGGTTAACTTTGAGAGCTCAGTGTCTAATAATTATGTAAACTCAATCTTTGGTGCACATGTCATATTTACATGTCCCCAGGAGTTTCTGTCATGGAATATTATTTCATCTTTACATTTATGTATCTGCCTAGCAGTTCCAGCTATAAGTTGATCAAGTAGTAACCCTGAAGATGATAAAAATGGCCCTGATGGCAGATACGTGCTGACATTTTTGAAACCTCCAGTTAAGCATGGCGAGTTTCATCCACCCTAAAAACCGAACATTGAGGAACCCTCTGGGAATCATAATTTGGATTTAGCCTTTGCTCCCTAATTCCACCACTTTCAAACATTTTGGCTATCATGAAATAAATGCATTGAGAATCACCTTGGAGTTCAAAGACAGCTCTTTTGAATGCGCTATTAGTGAGTGAATTTAATCTATTGCTTGCTGCGTTAGCTGTCAGGACACTTCGACTGTTTAGAATCTCATCTGGTTCTTCAGAAAGCTAGTGATTGATATCTTTGCTCTCCTCTCATTCCACAAAAGCTGAAGTGGCTATAGGGATACATTGCATAAAATAGAAATGCAAAATAATTTTAAAAACAAGAGCAAGGGGAATATAAGTGAGAAAAGAAAATTCTGCTGTAAGGGTAGAAAAAAGATGCAAGTTGTCACGACAAAAGAAAAATGTGAACCAGAATAATACAACGACCATCCATGAATATGTTCTGCCCAGTTTTCCTTTAACATTGTTTTCCATAGGACCCTTGTCCGTCTGTTCCCCTAAATCCAGTCAGAGGTGACTCTTGAATTAATGTGTCCATCCTGGACTTCCTCTCCCAGCAGCTCATAACTTACCTGCCTTTTAGGACACTCCATGGGGAGCCCAGTAGACACTCGGGTGTCAAGGAGGCCGCCTTCCGGCATTTCCGGTTAGAGTCTCGCAGCACCTGTTGCGTCAAGTCAGAAACCCAGTGATCGCCCTTGGCCCTTCCCTCTTCCCCATCTTCCACATGAGATTCATCAGCAGTTTCCTTTGTAAAATTTTCGATTTTACCTCATAATGTTTTTCAGATTCATCTATTACAGGCCTGTGTTTAGATCCCGCTTCTGCCGGCCCACCCCAAGCTTGCGAAGCTAGAGAGGTGACGGCCTCACAGTGCAGTGCTGGGGTTGACAGTGCCAGGACGGGGCTGCTGGGATTAAGGGTGGTGATGACTGAATCGTTCCACTGATTGTTGGCACCTTTCTAATCCTGGTGTCTTGGATACAATAAAAAGGAAGGTAGAGGGGCTGGAGGGTTAGCTCAGTGGTTCCGGCGCCTGCCTTGCAAGCGCAAGGTCCTGAGTTCGATCCCCGGTAACCACATAGAATGCTGGGCGTGGAGACTCACGCCCACCAGCAATTAATACCACATACCACAGTGCCGGGCGTGGTGGCTCACACCTGTCATCCCAGCACTCAGAAGGCAGAGGCAGGAGGATTGCTGAGTTTGCAGCAGCTTGCCCTGGGCTCCATAGTGAGCTCAGGGCCAGCCTGAACTACAAAGTGAGACCCTGTCTCAAAAGCAAAAAAAAAAAAAAAAAAAAAAAGGTAGAGGATCATCTTCTTCCTTGTTGCTTTGCCGCCTTGTGCCACGGTGAACTGTTTCCCTTCTGAGCTGCCTGGCTGTGGTGCCACCCTGCCTTGCAGCCAGCCTCCTACGGGCTGAAACATCTCCCAAAGGAGCAAAATAAACCTTTTCCTCTTTACCTTTGGGTGTTGGGTATTTTGCCTCAGCAATGAAAAAAGTAACAAAGGCACCTTCCTTTTGTCCTTATCACTGTTGATACCACCTAATCAAAACTACCAACTTCTGTTTAAATCCTACGTGGTCTGCTACGTGTTGATTTCTGTGTTCCCATTCTCACCCCACCGTGCCCCCTGTTTGTTTGTGCCCCCTGAAGTCTGACTGATCATGAAAACGCACATTTTCCCCTCATCTCTATCTCTGTCTCTTCATGAAATTCTTTAGTGCTGGGCCGGAGGGTTAGCTCAGTGGTTCCAGCGCCTGCCTCGCAAGCGTAAGGACCTGAGTTCAATCCCTGGTTACCACATATAATGCTGGGCGTGGTGGCTCACGCATGTCATCCCAGCACTCGGGAGGCAGAGACAGGAGGATTGCTGAGTTCGCGGCGGCTTGCCTGGGCACCATAGCGAGCTCAGGGCCAGCCTGAACTACAAAGCGAGACCCTGTCTCAAAAAAAAAAAAGCAAAAAAAAAAAAAATTCTTTAGTGCTTTCACACGGCCGCAGGCGCCTTGGTGTGATCTGCCTCTTACCGCCTCTCCGGCTTTTTCGTCCCACCTCTCACGGGCTGGCTGCGGGTGTACTGGCCTCCAGCCCGACTGTCTCCCGCGCCCTCGTGGAGGAGGCTCTGCATATCCCAGGGTCTCCTCAGCAGTGTTCGGCTTCCGTTACTCCCCCAGCCTTCCGCCTACTTAATGTTGACTTGCTCTTCGGTTCTGTCCTCAAAGCTCCATTTCCTCAAGTCCGATCCCCACCCTAAATGAGCCAGGATCTTTTGTCATAAGCCCCCAGTGAGATTTATTTTCTTCCTTCAGAGCGTTATTTCTGGTTGTGATTCCACTGCCACGTCTGCCTTCCATTAGACTGCGAAGCCTGTGAGGCCAGCGGTCTTGCCTGTCTGGCTGAGCACTGTGCTCCAGACCAAGCATGTGGTTACAGCTGGAACTGGGAACCAGTGGCTGCAGGATCGGACACATGTGTGCGCAGGAATGGTTGGGTGAATGAGTGAATGCCCCAGTCGCTCCTGGTTAGATCTTTGGCTCCTCCAGTCCTGCCATGCTGTCTACGCATTGAGATGATACCCGCTGTCCTAAGTGACTAAGGGCTGGATTTCAGTCAGAATACCCTTGTTATCACCACCTGCCTCTATGTCATTTAACCTCCCTCAACCACATTTTCCTGTCAAGTAGAGGCAATAAAACCACACAGGGAAAGTCCCTGAAGGGATTAAATAAATATTCGCTGCTCAGTGCTTTGATACACTGATTACTTTTATTGAGAGGTAATTAAATGGTAGCTGTTACGGTGATTGAGAAGGGTCAAAGAACTGGAGAGGGACTTTGATTGCTCTGGCGATGGCGACACTTACTATCATGGTGTCTACGCTCAGCAGAGCGTGGGTTCCTCGTTGATCTGGGGCTGCTGTCGTTATCCTCGCAAGGGCACGGCAACGGTGTGGCCTCATCCGTCCCTCTCCTGTCACAGGCGACCCTGGGGTCGGTCTCCAGGGTGGGTCTCCAGCGTCACCTCGTCGTGTCAGTTCCAGTCCGGTCCAGTTACTTGAGTGACGGTCATCGTCCTGGTCCTTGTCTCTGGCGCCCAGCCCGACGCCACACCATACGGGGAGAAGTGGTTGCCGTTCTGAGGTCTGATGGAGAAGCTGAGTCTGACCGCTTGTTTTAGGGATCGGTCAGCTTCCCGTCACAGAACACCTGAGACGGTCAACTTGAAAAGAGAACAGGTAATTTTGACGCACAGTTTTGCAGAGGTTTAAGTCCATGGCACAGTGTCCTGTTGATCTGGGGCTGAGGCTGAGGCAGTACGTCTTGGCAGGGGCCCACGGCAGAGACAGCCGCTCACTGCATTGCAGCCGGGAGACAGGAAGAGGGTCAAGGGCCAGGGTCTGAACATGTGCAGGGCGGCACCCTCTGTGACCCAGCTTCTTCCAGCTGGGCTCCAGCTCCTGAAGGCTCTGCTTACCCCGACAGCCCCCTGCGCCGGAGATGAAGCCTTTCACAGGCCTTCAGGGACATTTCACATCTAAGACCAGGGAGAGGGCCATGGAAGGTGAGTACCAGAAGCGGCTTGGGATTTAGCTCAAGTGGTACCGCACCTACCTTGGAAGCACAAGGGCCTGAGTTTGATCGCTGGTACCACCAAAAAAAAAAAAAAAAAAGATTAGTACCAGAAGGGCCATTAAAGACACTGTAGTAGAAAGTTTATAGCCAGAACTTTCTGCTTCGTATTTTGCACCCATGGCAAATAGAATTTCCCACCAAAGCATTTTTTTTGCTCTCATGAGACTTCTCGGTCCAGCCCTCGAGGCAGCAGCAGCTACTGGAACGGAGCTGACATGCGGTGACAAAACTGTTTGCTGGTTTTTCTTTCCCTCATCATCACGTTCAAGAGCAGGAGTCGGTCTCCGTGGCCCACGAGCTGGGTGCGGTGCTGGCGTGTTCATCTCTTGCTCGTTCAGACTGGATCGGACTAGTCTGCCGTGCGGACATGACAGAGCAGCACAGGTTAGGCAGCCACAGGAATTTGTTTTCACTTAGTTCCGATGCTGGGAGCCCAGAGGAAGGCATCAGGAGGTGTGGTTTCTCCTGAGGGCCTCGCTCGGCTTGCACAGTGCCGCCTTTGCTTTGTGCACGAACAGCTCCGCCGTCTCCGTGTGCTCAGAGTCCCCGTTTGCCAAGGGCACCCGCCGCGCTGGGTTCGGGCTTGCTCCAGGAGTCTCATTCAACCCGCATTCTCTTAATGCCCTATCTGCAAACAAAGTCAGACACGGACGTGCTAAGAGCAAAGCTCCCACATGGGACGGGGGCAGGCGGGAGGACGCGGGTCAGCCTGCGAAGCGGAATGGCTCCCCTGTGCCTCAGCTCCCACGCCAGGCTGCAGGGGCGGAAGGAAACGGAGACAAACTCCTCGTTCTAGATAAAGTGGACAGTGAGCCACCAGGTCAGTTAGTAATTGAGATTAGTGTAGCTAAGTGTACATTAAGAAAAATTACTTGAAACAAGAACTAAGCATGCTAGAGGTTTTCTTATTAATAGCACTTCCGGAGCACTTCCTATATATTAGCCAGGGTTTTCCATTTCATTTCATTTGGGAGTGACAGCCACACAAGGCTAGCACTGCGGTCCTCCCACCTTCCACATGATGAAAGTGCAGCACAGTTGGACTCTGCTTTCTGCCGTGTGTGTGTGTGTGTGAGTGTGTGTGTGTGTGTTACTGGGAATCAAACTCAGGACCTTGTGCTTGTGTGATAGGCACGGTACCGGGGATTTCTTTTTTTACACACCAGCTGGTTTCTGGAACTGCTGTCTTAACCAGGAGGTTAAGGGAGAAGAGTCAGCTGGAAAGGAATGAGCACAAGTGTGGATCTTGACTCCAGAGAGCGTGGTTTGTTCCTGGAGTGGACACCAGGCAGGTAGGACCGCGTGGGGGAGGGATGTGGGAGGAAGAGCCCGCGAAGGGACTTGGCTCACGTGGTTGGCCCTTGAAAGCTGCAGCTAAACTTTCACACACACACAACTTAGGCCGTGCCAAGGGTGCCAGGGCCTGTCAGTGTGCCGGGCCCATCGGTGGACACCAGGCACATGTTCAGCGAGCAGGATTCTGCCTGTTGGCAGGACCCTGGGCACTGGACCGTTGTGAAAGGGGGCACGTATGCTGAGCTCAGAAGATGCAAAGGCTTGTGCTTCACAGACAGGAGCAACAGAGGCCACACAATTCAGGTGTACTTGGCATTTATTATTCATGGTTTTCAAATTCCGTTGGGCTCCTCTACAGGGGGCGGCTGAGCCTAGGTCTGACCCTCCACCTCACTCTGTCTACCACTGCTACAGCACTCCCTTTACACTCGTGGGGATTCTTGCAGCAGCAGTTTTTGTTGGGACAAGTCAGAATACCTGCTAAAAAGTAGGTCAAAACATCCGGGCCAGGTTATGTCACGGGGGTGGCAGTGCAGGGAGAGAAGGCCTGGGTACCTGGCACACAGGTCGCGCGTGGCCACGCAAAGCACGCTCAGGACTGAGACCGCCCGACGGGGAGGGAAGCCGCGTCTGTGTGGAGAGGACAGGGCTTCTGTGACGCTGTCCCGTGAGCTGACTCGTCTGAGGCCAGCTACCTCGGAGTGCTCGGCAGGAGCTTCTGTCCTGAGAAGTGTGTGCACGGGGGGTATTTGCACGAAGAGAAACACACACGTGCAAACCCTGTGCCTGCACGAAGACAGAGGGGACAGACTCACACCGACAGAGCCCCGCCGGAGAGAAGCAGGGCAGCCACAGAGACGGGCCTACGGGAGCCGGAGAGTTCCTCCCAGACTCACACACACACGGGGCCGCGGGGCCTCGCAGGTGCTTGCCTGGAGACACATGTCACCTGGCTCCCGGGTCACGGGGAAGACAGGGAAAGGTGAACTTTCCATGAACCTGGTTCCCAACAAGGAATAGCAGCAGAAACTGTCTCATCAGAGACCCCACTGAGAGGTGGCTGGTGGGACTCAGCGGGAGATCAGGACTGGGGGGGGCCCTGGCATGCGGGCTGCCGCCTGGGTGGGGTGTGGCTGGCAAGGACCCCAAGAGCGGGAGGGGACTCTGGATTGCACTGGCCGGCTGGCTTGGGGCAGACCTAAGCATAACGTGGGACCTCGAGTTTGGTCTCTGAATCCTGGCTTTTGCCATGAGAGTGAAGCCTGTTTTATACCTGGTGAAGTGAATGACATTATGGATGTTCTTACAGAGACCCAGCAAACTGTTTCAGAAAGAGGCGCTTTGTAGTTGTAGGTATCAGTGAAACAGTAATGTGAACGATAAACAGAATCCAAGTGTTCCTATTGGAATTAATAGCCAAAACAGAAAGCAGGGGACTCCTGGTTGTAGAAAGAATCGAAGAGCTACCAGGTGGACAGAGGATGGTCTCTGTACCTGTATGGCTGTGGATGTCCGGACTGGGGTCAGAGCGGCGGGGATGGCCCGGGGGAGGGGTGTGAGAGTGACAGCTTGAGGCCTCTGGTGACCTGAGCAGGACTGGCAAGAGGTCGAACTGCTCAGTACGGTAAGGTAGAAGGAGGAGTCTGCGGGGTGAAAACTGTCAGATGTGTTTTCAGGAGCGCGAGGGCAGGAAAAATCAGTTGTGTTTCTTAGCTCTGAGCCAGCTGTGACAGTGTGGATGGGGACAGACGAGGCAGGATATCTGGTCTGGGAGGGAGGTTTAACTGGACAAAGCTGCGGAGCCGCCTTTCCCTGGGGTGGTGGGCGTGGATCTCAGAAATGGAGCCCTGCAGAGGCCCTCGTGGGAGTCAGAAGCTGTGAGTTAGAGTGGAAACCGGATGTTGGGTAAGAAGACTCATCCCCAAAGCAGGAGCCCACAGAACGTGATGGTGTTTCACTAGGACTGTGGGTGTACGGGTGGCTGAAGGAACAGCTGTAGCTGAGACGTTGCCTGCTGATACTATAGTTCCTCATTTGGGCAAAAGACAGTCATCAGAAAGTGCTAAAGTATACTTTGATGTGACATTTCGTGGCTATCTTGCTCTTGGGAGTAATGGCTGTGGTCATGAGATGTGTCCACTCGCGTGACTCCGGGAGTTGGTAGACTTGAGGAACCCACACTCAGGAGCAGCGGCCACACAGCCTTGGGGACACCAGGTGGAGAAGAGCAGCCCCACTGCCTCTGGGACCGTGTGCCCAGGTGAGCTGGCTGCAGTCCCGGGAAAGGGAGCGTGTGTCTGCCTTCAGGTCATGCAGGTTTGATTTTGCCACCTGATGCCACTACCGTTCTGGGCACATCCCTTAACTTCTTGGCCTCTGTGTTCTCATAACAGCTGGGTAATTATAATACAAAAGTTGCAAGATTGCCGTGGGGATCTTCTAACTTAACTTCTGGGTAATTCTAATGCTCGGGTTATGGAATTAGGGCAGAAAGAGACTAGTCAGTGTCTAGCAAGCTCTTTGTACAAAGCCTGGCACATAGCAGTGGCTCCTGCCGCTGTTAGTTTTCAACCATGTGGAAGTGGGTAGGTTTGAGACAGTGAATCTCACAGCTTTTATACGGTCCATTCTATTATTATGATCGCTACTGTTTACTCTTATGAAGTTGGCTTAGTTTTCTTATGGGCTGTAGAATCCTGAGGCCTCTTGAGAACTCAGTTTAAGGTTGGTGACTTTCACTGTTAGTGTCAAAAATGGTTTCCTGCGTTTCACAGTCTAAAAGGGAGATTTTGCCTGTCCCTGAGAATAAAATGCACATTCCTCTCCAGGGGACCATAAGCAACTCTCTGAGTTTACAGCATCGAAATAAGTCTGAACAGTCAGGTTTGCTGTTCCTCCCTCTGGAGGGTGGTCATAGGAGAAGCAGAGAGAAAGCAAGAGATGAAGAAACGTTACACTTTAGCTCATGAGAAATATCGTGAGTTAACAGAGGAAAAGCAAAAGCAGATGGTTATATTTTCTTTCTTTTTTTTTTTTGGAGACAGAGTCTCGCTTTGTAGTTCAGGCTGGCCCTGAGCTCACTCTGTAGCCCAGGCAAGCCGCTGCGAACTCAGCAATCCTCCTGTCTCTGCCTCCTGAGTGCTGGGATGACAGGCATGAGCCACCACGCCTGGCACTGTGGTATGTGGTATTGATGGCTGGTGGGCGTGAGTCACCACGCCCAGCATTGTATGTGGTTATCGGGATCGAACTCAGGACCTTGCACTTACGAGGCAGGTGCCAGAAACACTGAGCTAAATCTCTGGCCCAGATGGTTATATTTTCATCTGTAGAGTTGGCAGAGGGAGGTGCCACTGTGGAGGGGGCACTGGCCACCTGGAGGCCTCAGGCTGAGATGACCTGGTGTTCTGGGAGAGACTCAGGTCAAGGCGGCTGATGCAGAAACACAAAGCACAGGAGATGAGGTCTGAGGAGGAAAGGCCGTTGCTATATCCTCTTGCCTGAGACCAAGACATCCCTCTGTCACCCACCAGCAGCGATCATTTGTGTGTTTGCTATCATCCTCGTGCTGTCACAAATAAATTCACCTTCATTGTTGCATACGGTCTGTAGAAATCCATGGCAGAGAAAGGAGCGACGGGAGAGGAAAGAATATTCCTGCCCTTGTGTTCCAGGGAGGATACAGGGACTCAGAGAAGCGGGAGGCAGGGCCCTCGCTCACATTCCTTCCTTCCACAAGGCTCCCTGTGGCCTGCTCCTCCTCTAATTCTTTTGGATGAAGGACTCCACCAAGCTCAGGTATTTTGTTATTTAATTATGCATTCTGGTTTTGATTTATAAAGAAAGTAGCTCTTTGTTTAATTCAGAATCATACCCTACATTTCCCTTCAGCAACTCTCAGTAATTAAATATAAGGCTCAAAATAGGTTAGAGGTGCTAAACAATGGTGTGTGTATTGAATATGACATTCACAAGTAAACACAGCCCACGGATCACAGGCCTGGAAATGGATGTGTGTTTAATTAGCCAATGTGAGCCCCGGGTCGGCATAAATAGTCCTCAATAAACAGTGGTGTGTCACAGCACTGGCTACAAGTGTGGTAGCTGAGAAGAAATTAATCATTAACACATCTGAAATTGTGGATTTCTACTGGCAATTAGTTATCTTGTTAAATGACTTATTGTATTCCAAACCTGTGTCTCCATGGCAACCATGTTTTTTTGCGTTTGCCAAACGCTTATAGGAACCGCAAGAAAACCCAGATATCGTCGAATGAGTTCCTCGGTGAACATTAATGGGATGTCAGCTAGGTCCTCAAACCTTACCAGGACCTGAGGGGTGACAGTCAAGTCAGATGTGGCTTCTGCTCCTACATGGGTGAGGCCGGTAGGGAGGGCTACTGGGGGGAACGCAAGGTGGAGGGGAGCATCGGCCCGAAGGAGAAGTTCTGTGAATAAATTAGGGGAAGAAGAGATTGCCTGAGGCCGAAAGGACCAAAATGGAATTCCTGAAACTTTAAAAAGTTATTGACATCGGATTTGTACAAAGTCTAACAAATTCTCAAATCTGTGGTAGAAAAGAATTCAGGTAGAAAGAAGACAAAAGACGTAAGAAGGCATTTTACTAAAGAGGATAAAATGATGCAAATAAGCACATAAAAAGATACTCAACAGGAGGAGCCTTTAGGGAAATGCAAATTAAGACCGTACTAAGTTGACACTATGCATATTAGATCAGACAGAAAATGACAACATCATGTTTGGCAATGACAAGAGGAAGTGAATTTTTCTGGGGTATATATGAAATATGAGAGCCGTTCTGAAAAATATTTTGACAGTTCTTTTTGTTTCATTTTTGTTCTTTGGAGACAGGATCTCCCTATGTAGGTCAGGCTATCCTAGGATGGCTTTAAAAATCACAGCAATCCTTCTGCCTCGGCCTCCCTAGTGCTGGAATTACAGGTATTGGAGACCCCTTCAGTTAGTTTTTAGCATTTTTTCCCAGTATGCCACATAGACCTGAGAAAAAATACACTAAAATACAGAACCAAGAGAGAAAAAATGGGGTGCCAGGACGCCCAGTGGTTGCCAGTATAGCCAACGAAGGTGCTAGCTAGTTCTAGCCACTCAATTTTGTTGGCAGTTATACACTGAAATGCATAGTTGCTGCATTTCCCTTCAGCAACTCTCAGTAATTAAATGTAAGGCTCAAAGTAGATCAAAGACGAGCTTCATGGAAGAGCAGGGGTACTTGAGAAGATGCACAGTTGTGCAGTTCCTATGGAAATTAATGAAGCGAGGCTCATAGAGGACAAGACAAAGCGTTCTTAGGAACAGAATAGACAAGATACATGGTTGTAATTAGCACATTGTCTTCTTGTAAGAAAGTCTGTATCTGAGAACGGAATTTGGGCACAACTTCGTCTGAAGTAAGCACGTTGAACAAGTCAGTTATAGGCTAACCTCTCCACAGCCTGCTTTGGGGCATAGACAGTACTACTGTCTCCTGTATCAGGTGTGTGCCTGGCTTAGTTTCACAATTTCTTTTCAAAAACATCCCAGAGGCACATTTATTGTAGGGAACAGAAATTATAGGCACTTACCACAAGAACAAGAGGTTTTTTATATACAAAAATCTATATATGAATGAATGTTTATCATTTTTAGGAACCCAAAACAGAACATAGACAAAAGTCCTCTAACAAGTGAACAGTTAAGTAATCTGGTACATCCACAATGTGAAATATTACTCTGCAATAAAAAAGGAACAAACTGCATACAACAGCCTGAGAGGATATCCACAGCATTAATGTTGAATGACGAAGGCCAACTTCAAAAGACCACATAATCAGCAGTTTTATTGTATAGCTTTCTCTACATAAAAAAAAAAAAACTTAAGAGATGGAGAATAGATAACAGTAAGTGGTTTCTGGCTTATAAGTGATGAGGATGGTGTGAGTGCCCCTGAAAGGACGCGAAGGTGATGTTTGCACGGATGGATTCATCCTGCCTGTAGCAGTGACGATTGTGGTTCTCTTCCCATGAGATCAGATCCACAGAACCGACTGTACACACACCTGCACCCAGCTCAGGTCCTGGCTTTGACGCTGTAGCTGAGGTTCCAACAGCGCTGTTAGTATGCAGCCTATGGTGTGCAGCCCGGGGAGTCTAGGTCAACGGTGCACTAAGATCACTCGGTACTACCTTTATAGCTTTCTTTGAATATATGATAATCCCCAAATATAAAGCATTTAAAACTACTGATAAGTTATTCTTAATTCTCAGCTGAGGAAATACTGTGAGCCATGCAGAATGTTAAGCCAGTTTACATTGAGACACGGAGGCTCTGAGAAGTCAGGTATAAGCTGCGGGTGGCAGAGAAAGCGTGGGCCCCACGTCCCAGCACAGATCGTCCACTCGGGGCTGCCCCTGCCCGCTACCTTTCTCCTCAGGTTTCCTGCATCCTTCAGGAATATACAAGTTCCTCTGAGCCAGGACAAATAAATGACTAAGGAATTGTGTTGAAGCATAGGAACTGTGACTGAAAAATACCACGTGTGTTTAAATTTAAAAATTATTACAGTGGGGCCGGAGATTTAGCTCAGTGGTCCCGGCGCCTGCCTTGCAAGCGCAAGGCCCTGAGTTCGACCCCCATAACCACATACAATGCTGGACGTGGTGACTCACGCCCACCAGCCATCAATGCCACATACCACAGTGCTGGGCGTGGTGGCTCACGCCTGTCATCCTAGCACTCGGGAGGCAGAGACAGGAGGATTGCTGAGTTCCAGGCTTGCCTGGGCTACATAGTGAGCTTAGCGCTAGCCTGAACTACAAAGTGAGACCCTGTCTCAAAAAACAAACAAACAAAAATTATTACAGTGTAAGAGACATTGCCAGTAAGAACTCTTGAAATAGTCCATCTTGTGTCCAACACACTTACCCCTTTTTTCTTGCTACTCTGGAAAAGTTCTATAAAGACGTCTTCCTTGGTGTGCCTTCCGATATGCTGCCACAGCTGCCTCAGTGTCCTGAACTCCTTCAAAACATTTACCTTTCCAGCCCATTTCTCTTTGGGGAAGAGCCGGAAGTCGAAGACCTGGTGAGTCGGGGGTGAATGAGGAGAGTGTGATGCTTTCGTGAGCCTGCCTTTCCATCGGACGGCACCCGGCAGCAGCGTCCACTTTCTTGCTCATCAGCCCTGGTAACAACGTGAAGCAGATGTCCGGAGCTTCTTCAGGAAGCGGCGAGAACCGTGGGATAAGTGAAACACCAGGGGCTGTTCAGAGCGAGAGGGGCTATTTTGGTGGGTTTTAACAGCAGTGTGCCTTGTGCTGTAATGCACTTCTAAAACTGTAGACACGCTTGTATTTTTCTTTTATCCTTTGTAGAAGCATTTCTGTGATGGACCCAGGTAAGTCCATCCATCACCAGGTCTTGCCACTTGTGAGAGGTGGTGGCACAGTTTCTGTACCAGGGCGGGTAGGACAGCACCGTCACCTTCATCCAGTAGCAGTGGCGTGGCTCGGTAGGCGGCCAGGAGAGCTGCATTATTCTTGTTTCTGCGCACAGCCAGTAGTTCGGTGCACGTGAAGGTTCCCAGCGGCCCCTCTTCTCACAGGACGTGTGGAGAAAGGGCGGCAGAAGAGAGGTATTTCCAAGAAAGCAGCCCCGCTGTTCTCCCCGCACCCCCGCAGTACAATCCTGCTCCAATTTCCAAGCTAACTTACTTGAAGGTGATGATACCGTCTGCTTCTCGCCCACCTTCCTCCTTTCTGTTTGCTTCCAGGCTTAAAAATAATTTTGACTTGGCTGGAGATTTAGCTCAGTGGTTCGGGCTCCTGCCTCACAAGCACAAGGTCCTGAGTTTGATCCCCGTAACCACATACAATGCTGGGCGTGGTGAGTCACGCCCACCAGCAATCAACAAAAAAAGCAAAAGGAAATGCAGATTGCAATTAGGTGGGGATGGGAATGGACCCTGTGAAGATGGGGCGCACTTCGTAAGCCTCACTGGAGAGGAACATAGCGTCCAAGACCCGGGCGCAAGGAACTAGCAGACAGTTCACATCTGCTGTGAATTTTCTGTGATCTCAGGGGCCGTGCTGAGGGGTTTCCATGTACCTGGTCTTCTCAGAAGCCCTTTGAAGGAGGCACTTTAGGATGTGCTGATTCTAAGTGGGGTACCTGAGGCTCAGCAGTGTTGAATCGCTTTCTCACTCACACAGGACATGGACTCTGGAGTGGGGAGTTCATTCCAGCCCTCTGATTTAGAGTGTGACACCCTTAATCCCAAGTTCCACTGCCTGAAAGTTGGTTTTCCGGAGAAGAAACCCTGGTTTTCTGGTTTTGCCTTCCCTCCCTGATGGCTCAAAAGCAAGTAGTTTCAGTCAGCGCTCTGCAGAAACCACAGAACTCCTTCGAGCCCAGGATGTATGTATGGGATCTCGTGCTGGTTCTAGGAGAATGATTCTACTGATTCTTACATTCTAATGATTCTACTGCTGTCTCTTTTATAACTTCAGCTGCACTGAACCATTTCTTCTTAAGAAGGATGAACTTCCTGAAAGGTACGAATGATGTGTTTAATGACATTTCATGGAATTTCTTTTAAAAATTTAAAAGAAATTTAAGAATTTAATTAAAAATTAAAAAGAAATTTAAAAATTCAAAAATGTTTTGTGTGGTCTCATAGCACTTTCATGAGTCAGGGTAGGAAAGAGCGGTGTCAGTGGTAGGGGTGCAGACATGCCTGTGCCCACTGCGTACAAGCACCAGCCCACAAGGACCCTGGGACGTTGGTTCATTTTATAAATGAGGAATCACCGCCTCTGGGCTGTTGAGTGACTGTCCCAGCTGTTAAGTGGCCGGCTGAGGAGTGGAGCCCAGCCTGTAGAAACACAGACATTGTGTTGTCACTTCCCGTTCTGGGTTAGAGTCCTGAGCTTTCCACGTCACTGGGCTCAAAGCAAATCCTGCGCTGGCTGCAGCAGTTTTTTTTTTTTTTTTTTTTTTTTTTGAGACAGGGTCTCGCTTTGTAGTTCAAGCTGGCTCTGAGCTCACTATGTAGCCCAGGCAAGCCGCTGCAAAGAAATTCAACATAGTGGGCTCAGAGCCAGCTTGAACTACAAAGCGAGAACCTGTCTCAAAAAAAAAAAAAAATTAATTGCACAGAACAGGCCTGTAGATGTTAAGTTTGTAAACAGATTTTGCCCCTGAGAAATACCACACTTTCATGAGTATAAATCTAGCCAAGGAATGTCGCAGATGTTAGAGGTCCCACAGGCGGCATGAGTCCGTCAAATTCTCAATGAACATACAGTTACTAAGGTGAGATGCTATGTATTTCACATGTGACAAAATAATTGATTCTCTGTGCCAGAAAACCACGATACCTGAGTACAGGTATCCATGTGTATCAGAAACACAGACTTTCTTTTTTTTTTTTTTTTTTTTGAGACAGGGTCTCGCTTTGTAGTTCAGGCTGGCCCTGAGCTCACTATGTGGCCCAGGCAAGCCTCGAACTCAGCCATCCTCCTGTCTCTGCCTCCTGGGTGCTGGGATGACAGGCGTGAGCCACCATGCCTGGTGTAATTAATTTTTAAAATATTGCTTGTTGGCTTATTTTATTAATGAGTTAAGCTGACACCCACAGTAGCCGGGACCCAGCAGTGTCCTAAGCTAGTGGCACAGAGACACAATTATTTTGTCACATGTGAAATACACAGCCAGCCTCCAAATGGCCTTCCTGACCAAGTGTAATCCCGAGGGCGAAAGGGCCTTGGAGAATCATGACGAGCTCTTCGACGCACCTGGCTCCTGCGCAGAGCACCCCGGTTCACACCACGAGGAAGCTCTCAGACCACACGTCCCTAAGGGGCTTCGCCCCATAAACTGCAGTGTGAGGTCAGGGTCTGGGCACGTCGGGGCTGCCCCGGGGGAAAGCGTCCAGCCGTGTGTCCCCCACCGCAGGTCTGCGCTCACTCCCAGACGCCGAAAGCAGCTCAGCCACGTACATAAATCTCAGGGCCTTGAACCCTCCGGTCGCCCAGAAAAAGAAACATCATTAATTCTTCATAGTATCTAATTTCTGGCGACTGCCTAAGGAATCCCTCTGTCTCATTGGACAACAAAACGTATTAGGAGGAAATGAAGGTTTGTTCCCAGGCTTTCTCAGCTGCCTGTTTTCCTTTTGTGATTACTGCCCTAGCAGTATCCACCATGGGCGCCTCAGAGCCGCCGGACGGGGCCCCGCACAGCGCCCTGCGTCCGCGGGGGAGCCGGGCTGGATGAAGTGGACCCTCGGGATGCCCCCGCCTGGTCCGTCCAGGCCACATGCACGTGAAATTTAGGGCGGTCCTGTGGGGCTGAGACCGCGCGCCTCGTGGGGTCATTTCTTCTGTTCTGAGGGATCACACCAGTGCTCGCGGGCTACGGAATTGGCTGGGAGTGGTTTTCCTTGTACAATACACCGTGGTTATTTTGAAAGGATTCTCACCCTTGAAGGTGATGTGTACTGTGTTTTTAAGTAACCGTGGTCGTATACACTTCAGGTATCCAGTGTGGGGTGACGGGTGTCTGCAGTAGCTCTCTGAACTCGACCAACTCACAGGCCCACTGTTTTGTGTCCTCAGACACACATCTCTCCGTTGCTACCTTGATTTAATGACTGCTGTTTCATCCTCTATGTATATTTGGACTTTTTAATTTCATATATAAAGTCACATAACACATTTCTTTCTTTACCTGGCTTGCTCCACTTAGCACATGGCCCCTGCTAGGTTCATCTGTCCTGCAGCGAGTGGCACAGTCTCCTTCTCTAAGGATGAATAGTGAGAGTAGAGCTCAGTTTTGTTTTTTTTTTTTTTTTTTGCTTTTTGAGGCAGGGTCTCGCTTTATAGTTCAGGCTGGCCCTGAGCTCACTATGGTGCCCAGGCAAGCCGCCGCGAACTCAGAAATCCTCCTGTCTCTGCCTCCCGAGTGCTGGGATGACAGGCGTGAGCCACCACGTCCGGCATTGTGGTATGCAGTGTTGATTGTTGGTGGGCGTGTCTCCATGCCCAGCATCGTATGTGGTTACCGGGGATTGAAGTCAGGACCTTGCGCTTGTGAGGCAGGCGCCGGAACCACTGAGCTAACCCTCCGGCCCTTGAGCTCAGTTTTTAAAAACTGCATCCATCTGCTGACAGACACACTCTTAGGTTGTGTCCGCATCCTGATGTTGTGATTTACACTGACGTGAACGCAGTGTGTGGTCACCCATGTGAGACCTGGCTTCGAGGGTGACGTGCTCTCATAGAGCACAGAAGTAGCACCTGTGCTGAGCGGTTCTGAGGGCTGAGATGTATCCCATCTCAGAAGATGTTATTTTGTGATGTTTGACTCAATGAATGTTTATTTGAGTTGAGAGAAAAATGTAACCTTCTGAAAGATGGGTATGCCTGATCCTTTCTCATGCAGGAATGGTAAAACATGCACGTCTGTCGAGAGAAAGGAGGGGTTAAGAAAAACATTCCAGTGGAGAAATGTGAAGTTCACGTTCCTCATCATTCCGTTTATGTTGAATGTATTAGTTTTGTTTGAGTCATAGGCGGAAATAGCCATATTGAAATAGTGAAACTCTTATACACAGTATTCTCCTTGCACCAAAAATAATATTATCTGCAATATTTTTCAGTCCAATCAAGGTGCAAGTTACTCACAGAAAACTGGAAAACAGTGGGAGCAAAAGAGCCTCACTTGAGAACTTAAAGTGCTGCCCGTTTCCTGCCTGAGTCACAGCACAGACTTAGCGTGTAGCACAGAGGGCTGGAGCTCTTTATTCAGACTAAAGAAATCTGACTTCCCTCTATGCAGAATGAATCCTTCCTGACGAGGTTCAAGTGAATTGCGCCAACCTACCATTAAAGCAGGCTGCGTGTCACGAAGCGACAGCCATCGCTTGAACACATTTCACACTGCTCTGCAGAAGCCAGAGACCTGGATTTGATGTACTGTAAGGAATCTTTGTTCTCTAGTTAAACAACCCAGTCATTGCTGTTGGACAAGGATGAAAGAGATCTATTATTATGCTTTAGTTATTTTTAAAAGCACCCTCATTTCGTAACACAATTTGCAAAAATTGTTTGAAATAGATTAACCTTTCAAAATGATAATGACATCAAATTCTATTAAGTAATTTTCCTAAAAATTCACTCACATTGAAAATAATGCGCATCAGCTGTGTAAAGCTTAGCTTGGGATTCTGTCTGAAAACATTTGCTTCAGGGCATCTGTTTAATACTCAGCAAATTGTTCCCTCATCCGCGAGTGTCCATTTTATTCTGTCCCAGCCTCCCCTGAATTTATAGATCGGCTTTCTTGTTCTCCTTCTAAGGACAGCTTGACCTTCCTGACTGACCTTTCTGGGTTTCTCAAGACTTTTGTTTATGCCAGAGCTCAGGCAAAATCTGTAGTAGTGTTTGCACCCAGCTCGAGAGATAATTAGGAGGCGCCATCACCATAATTACTGGGCTGTGGTCTCTGGAGAGCCATGAAAGCATGTCCTGTCCCTTTAACAGGACAAGATGCTAAGCTCCTTAACATCCCCCCCCCCTTGGCCTGAAAATATCTCACAAGTTTTTGCTTTGTAAAATATTCCTAAAGGGAGGCTTAAGCCATAATGCACAGATTATGAAAATGATACTCATTAAGGAGTGGGCGAGATTTCTGGAAGGCCACAGAGCTGCTTCCTCACATGTAACCCCCATTAGAGGCTTCATCTGAATGTTTATTCATGGAGCAGTAAACGTTTGTTATTATACATTTTATTGAAACATAAATTAAAGAACTGTAATTATGTGTATGGCAAGTAGTAAAGCAGCACGCATTTGTCACACAGTGAGCAGGACAAGGAAAAATGCTGTCATCATTTCATTTGCATTCAGATCTTTTATTGTATATCCGAAGGAAGACACCCGGAGGGAATAGCTCCATGGATTAATGTTCTGATAAGGTTTGTAAAAATTACATATTCTTGGTGTTGTGTCTAGCATAGGGAGCGTTCTAGAATTCATTTGTGAAGGTCGGGAGCTTTGTAGATAAAAGGCAGGTTTCTCCTCTCTTGAGAGAGACCCACGGTGCCTGTTATTAAAGCAAACAGGAATCGGTGAGTGTCCCCCTGGCGGGCCCTGCGGTGCTGTTGTTTATAGTACAGCTCTTGCTTCCGAAACCTGAACATAGTTGGAGAGTTTAAACATATATGTACATCTATATGTATAGCTATGTATTGGATATACGTAGCTATACATATATATGTATATATAAAATGACAAACTTTCAAGCTTGCTGTTTGATAAAATATAGTGTTGTTTTTAGTGGTGAAAAAGATGTGTGCGTTGGATCATAATGGCTCTTTGTAGGCCGTATCCTCGTATGCACAGAAGCTTTCCAGCAGAAGGAAGTCACAAGAGTAAGCAAAATACGTGATTTAAAAAATCCAAGAGATCAAGAACACTGAAAGTGCCCATCACTGAACCATTTCCAATCGACACACATTCCCATTCTTCTGTGCACTTATCCACCCATCTACTCATTTATTCATCTGTCCGTTTGTTCATCCACCCATCTGTACATGTATTCTCCATTGCATCTGGCTGTGCAGAGAACATTTAGTCCCTGTTTTTTCTAACCTAGGAACACGGTGTATGTGTGGGGAAAGAATAGTTAGGAGGAAAATCTAGTAATGAAGATCTCAGACTTCCAAATTAATAGAACTTGTCACTCTACTTTATGGTAAAAAACTGTCACCAAGATACATAGGAAGAATCCAAGGAGCCTCGAAGAGCCTGAAGGCTACATAGCAAAGGCAGGATTTGAAAAATCTTGTAAAAACTGAAAAGGAGGGTGAGAGAAGGAAAGGGAAAGGAATTCCCGCAGAAAGAAGACTTCTTAAGTTTTTGCAAGAAAAAAATAGAGACAATGATAACTAATAAGTGAAGCGTGAGGCGAGCGTGGCGACCACTACACCACGGGAGCCACCATTCTGTTAGGATGAGGTGGTGACAAACCCTAGAGCGTCCTGTTGCTTAAACCATTTCACAGGAAACATCACTGAGACACTACCTCTGCCCCACAACGAACAGAATAAATTTCACAAAGAACCACTGAGTGCCCGCATGCCTGGCTGGGCAGCAAGACTGTTGATCTTGGGTGGTCCGTCTCGGGTTCCACCTCTCTCATCACAGAAGCGTGACTTACACGGTACGAACGATCCCGTCAGAGGTCCTTGGGTGAGGCCATCTTGCTGTGTTGACCTGGCTTGAGTGCGTCATCTTCTTTAAGGGCAGTGATTATAATTTTATTCTGTTCTTGCTGAACAGTTTTAAGGACTCGAGGCTCTCATGTCACCGAAAGCCAATCAGAAGACAAACAGTAATAAAGAATATTTGTACAAGACCAATCTTGAATGAGTCAGAGATCTGTTCTCTGTCATGGGCTTCTCCTGCCGAACAGCTTATCATGCGGTGGGCACACAGGATGAGGGCATGGGCTTCAGACTTGTGCTATGCTGAGGGTAGCTGTACTGCAGTGCTGATAGTGGCACAGCCGGGCTTGGATCTGAGCCTTCCACTTCCCTAGGCCTCTGTTACTTCATTTATAATGACAAGGATATCATTCAAGGAATTTTATGTTAAATAAGCGAGATGATGGTGGCTCACACCTGTCATCCCAACACTCGGGAGGCAGAGACAGGAGGATTGCTGAGTTCGAGGCTTGCCTGGGCTGCATAGTGAGCTCAGGGCCAGCCTGAACTACAAAGTGAGACCCTGTCTCAAAAAAAAAAAATATGAGAAGATGCAGATAAATTACTTATCTCAGTTCCTGGCATATGTTGCCTGGTATATAGTAAGGGCCTAATAAATAACAAGTATTACATAGGCTTCTTTTAAAGATAGTCATCAAAGAATATATTCCACATAAGACATTTCTAGTGTGCTTGAGATTTTTGCTTTAGAGCTTGAGGGACTGTTCTAGTTGAAAATATTTCTTTTCCTTCCCAAATCTGCTCTGAGCACTCTGGGGGTTTAATCAAGGTTATTGGTAGGATTAAGTTAGAAGACATGCTTTGAGAACTACACAAGAGCCTTCTTCCTTCCTTCCCCCTCTGCTTTCTTCTTTGTTTTTCTCTCCCTTAAAGGCAGAAGATCTCAATATCAGCAGAAATAATTTCCCGGCGTGCTGTACCCTGGGAGGTAGAGAGACCACCTGATTTGTCATCCAGCTAGAACTCAGGAGAATAAAAGGAGGTGCTGTTTGCTGGCTTGTTTCTAATTCTGGGCCTAAACGTGAACCATTCCAAGGGCATCAGGGCATACAGTCACTCACATTTTATTTAATTGGGAAAGAATATTGCACAACAAAAATGACATTTGGCATCCTTCAGCCTTTCTTAGAATCCTGCTTTTACCAGTTTGGTGACTTTGTATAATTTACTATATCCCAGAAAGTCTCATTTTGCATTATCAAAAATAATGAAGAAAATAATATTTCCCATTTCTTACTATTTTAAAAATACATATATTTTTTACATATATGTTTATTTTATGTATATGTTTATTATATATATATATATTTTTTCTTTTGCGGTACTGGGGATTGAACTCGGCCCCTTGTGCATCTAAGGTTGGCGCTAAATCCCCAGTCCCAATATATATGTATTTATGTGTGCATCCATGTACTAATCATATTTCCTAGAATATGGTGTTCTGACATATATGGTAGCTAATTTATAACTGTTAAGAACCTTAAAATGGAGGATGAACAAATAGCACAATATAATGTGTTTAAGTAGAGGTTTTCTACCTACTGTGAAGTACACTGTGAAATAATCTGCTAGTGTCGCTCCTCTAGAGCAGGGCAGGGTCCCCGCGGAGAAGCTGTGCGGCGGCCCCGGGGCAGGGCCCGCCTCTCCGGAGCGAAGCCGGCTCGTTCGCGTGAGTCAGCAGCGCGGGTCCCGAGCGTGTGCTCGCGGCCAGGCCTCTCTCACTCAGATCCCACAGTCTGCTCACCATTGTCGGAGAAGAGAATCTGGACCTTCTTTCTGAGACAGTCGCTTGTTATACTGGGCGGGAATAGAGTTTGGAAGTAGGGAAGGGGCAGGACGACGAAGATCTGGGTAAATTGAGAGAATCTGGTAGGAGCCAAAAAAATGAAAACAGTAGAGACAAGATAATGGGAAAGGAGACCGTGTCGGTTCTTCAGGCCCAGATGTTTCTCTCCACGTGGCAGTAACTCTACTACCATTCCTTTAATTGATTTAGTAAAGAAAATAGAATAAGCCGTTTGAAATGTAATTGTCTCTCAGGGTTCCCGTTTGGGTCTATTACATGAACAGTGGGCAGATTGCTCATTTTGCTCTGTATTGCAGTGGAATTTTTTGAAAGGAGGAGGAGGAAAAGTTCTCTCAACACCTGCTCTCTTAATTGGAAGTGATCACTTTGCCCCCGAAAGCGAACGGGTTTTAAACAAAGCAGGTAGCTCTCCCGAGGCGTGTCAGCACGAAGGCAGGGCGCACGGAACCGGCGCCGCG
>PVIC010008574.1:0-34235 GCA_004025085.1 Thryonomys swinderianus
ATCACAAAATAGGGACAAGGATCGTGGGTCCTTTAGGATTATTTGAAGACTCAAAAGAAAACTGGTGTACGCCGTCGAGCTTGTGTTACCATCTCTGCTCGCTGTTGTTAATCTACAACACAAGGAATGGGCCTCCTGACCACTGTAACCATTGCAAAGGAGTGAACTGTCACCCAGTGCCATGGAAGGGTTACTCTCCTTTCATTCGCGCCTCGTCCACTCAGCCAAGGGAAGGGAGCATCCGTTCTCGGTGCTGCAGGAGGACTGAGACGTGAGTTCTCGGTGTGCCTGAGTCAGCGACACTCAGGCTGTGAGAATCAAGGAAACTTCCCAACCACGGAGCCACAGTGCACATCCTCAGCGAGCCTGTGGTGACTTAAACAAAGCGATCATCTTCCCTGTCGTCTCTCCATTACTTTACCACTTTATGTATTTACAATTTAGATGAAAAATCATGGATATAACAATTCCATCTATTTTCCTGCGATTCACATGACTCCGTTCTTCAGGGCTGACTAATGTTCCACAGTGTAGATGCACCACATTTTAATCGTGTAATTAACTCCAAACCCTCCCTGATCTAAATTAAATACTCAAGAACAGGTAATGACCGTTACCCATGTAATTACTATTCTGGTGGACTCTGGACATTTGCAGCTAAGACTGTTCCTTGAAGACTGTATTCTCAAGAACACGACACCTAGTTCCTAACCCTGTCACAGTGCCATCCGTGCCAGACCCCACCCCACCCCCAGTCTTTTCTAACCCCCTGCAGCCTTATCTGCATTAGCTGCTGGTCAAGGGCTGAGCAGCCGCCAGCTTTGAGAGCCCGTGGTAACTGGCCCCCAATCAGACTCAAGGCCGTGCCCAAGGCTGGTCTGCAGGGATGAGCTGAACTTTATCTTAGTCATTCGGCCTCAGGGCATCAGGCACTAGGGCACTGGGGACAAGCATCCCCAGGACGTGCGTCATCCACCAGCCCCAGGCCGCCCATCTCTCCCCGCCAGCCATCTCTCTGTGCTCTGGGGAAGCCTCCAAGCGAAGCTGAAGCCCACGAAGGGTCTGTGGACTGTCACTCCAAAATACCTGTGATGTGCTGACTCGCCCAGGAACTCGGTAGCACAGGCTAGGAGAAGCTTAACTCAAATATCCCTGTCCTGCCTGAAATCCAGACCCACTGAGAAAGAAATCCATCACCACTGGTTCCTTTGCTGAGTGTCTGACTCCTACTGCGGGAAGAAGAAAAGAAGACAAGTCCACCGACACACTGGGACCCACTTGTCACCCAACACGGTCTTATGTGGCGGTCCCATTCCAGGCCCCGCAAGTCGCTCGGTGTGACTGATATTCACTTACTGTAATTATATTCCCCGCTTTCCCCTTCCCTGGAAAAACGGTTATGCTTCTGAATCACACTTTGGAATTGCAAATCAATACATCTGCACCCCTGTTTTTCCTTTTCCTCCAGCATGGCTGCCCATTTGTCTCAGCAGGGGCTCTGTCCTGATGCCACCCGTCATTCTCATTCTCACTGCTGCACAACACCGGGGCTTTCCTGGAGGGCAGAAAGCCCTGGCCATGAGTCACTCACCCCACGGGTCAAGCACAGCGCAGACACACAGCAGGGAACAAGAGGTGCCCACGGGACGTCCTTATTGAGAAAGTTCTTCCTGGGCGCCCATCCCAGAGGGACACCAGGGTTCAGAGACAGTGGAAGCAAGGCGGGGCCAAACAGTGCCCACGTCCACACTTCTTCACAGGCCAAGCTTTTTTTTTGGTGGTGGGGGGGGTTGCTTCATGTCTTCAGCTTAATTAGGACTTTAGTTGGAAGTAAAGTATGAAAAAGAGAAGACAGGTAGAAAACAGACAAAGAAATTATAACCTGAACACTGTACTGTTAGGAAAACTGTGAATTCAGGACACAGCCACAGGAACCCAAGGTCACCTGTATCTGTGCTCCATATCTTGCTCCCTGGCCTGGTTCCTCCTATGAACTAAGACAAGAAAGGATTGTAACAGGGACCTAGAAGTTGGACCTAGAGGTGCACAGTAAATAATTAAAAGGAAGACAAGGTTTGACCACCATGTTGTATCACTTTGAACTTTGGACACGAGTATGCCAACTGTTCAAGAAAAAAATTGTCAAAAAAGGTTTTAGTAAATTTACAAAAGTTGTCTCATCCCCTTCCAAGAAGGTGACTAGTTTTCATCACGACAAGGATGATAGTTTTCAGGCTTTATGGGGACATCTGATTACCAGCTTTCACAATATCATCCAGTCCTAGATCCTCTCCCTAGAGCAAGGCCTGAAACTCTGCAGTTACTGTCCTACACCTGTGACCACCTGTGTTTCAGGACATGTGTAGCCTCACAGAGCATCTCACGAATTGATCATCTTCTTGGGTAAAAATAATCCTTTCATGGGAACTAAATTGCTCCTCAAGCCAAAGGAAGCTTCTGGAGCTATGGAAATCAAAACTTGCACGGTCTAGGCCCTGGCTTGCTTTGGCTAGCTCTCAAAAGCTGGCATCGTGCTTTGTGGGCTAACAGGCTAGTCCGAACTGCTCCATCAGGGTGAGCCCCCTGCAGCTAGAATTGTCTCCTCTTCTCCCTCACTTTCCCACTCTGCCTCACAAACCCATTTATACTTCAAGCCGTTGTCTCCTGAAATTCTTTTTCCTTGACATGAGCCAAGGACCCACCCAATAGACCAAGTTGAAAACCTGGCTCTTCTTTTAGGGAGTCCTCCTTGGAGTCTGTCTGGTGGAAAAGGATTCAGTAATTGGTCAAGAAAATGACCAAGCAGCTGCTCCCAGAAAGAATATCATGTCTTTACTGATCTGCTATGGTGGGCTAAAGTCTGGTCATTTCCACTGGACAAAAGATGTTCCTTCTTGTGGCAGACCAGGTGGTCGTGGGCAGTTTGTCCTGGGGACTGTTGAACTTTTGGGTATCTGGCCCTATCTGCCTGTAAAACACCCCAGCTTTGCGGGCCAGGCCCTGCGATAGGGTCCAAGTGTCTCCAGTCAGAGCCCAAGGAGGTCAACAAAGTGAAGGTGCCGAGTTTATGCTACTCAGAAGAACTCCAGGTGCTGTGGCTACTGAAGAAGCACAGGTGGGGGCAGAAAAGAGTGGAGAGAGAAAGAAAAAGAAAACATATACCAGCAACAGGCCAAATCAGTGCTGAATTATGGTCCTGGATGGCAGATTTTAAATGATCAACATGCTTACACCCAGAGCTGAGCAGACCCTGACTCAAGGGTTCAAACAGCAGAGGAAACAGGCAACATGAATACAGACATGCAAAGTCTTTTGCCACATTTTAATCACTCCTGGAAGCCCGTAAGCTCAAGCAAAGGGTTACTGTTTTCAGCAAGAGTGGCCTTCTGGTCTCTAGGTAGTAACCTGGACACTGTCACCGTAACACACAGGTCAGAAGTGTTGCCACAGCAAAGCTCGTGGCGAGGCAGTCGTGTTTTGCACGGCTCTGTGACCTTCAAAACTGGTGGGTGTTAAGTTGCCTAAGAACAAGCGAAGCTGGACCTCCCTTTGGTAACAGTTCATTCCATGCAGACCCTCTGCCTTGGTGGTTTGTTACTAGAAAGGTCCCTGTCTTACTCTATACCCAAGCTCTTAGCATCCAAAACAAGGAATGCGGCAGGACACATGGAAGTAGAAGAAAAGCAGAGGTTTTTATTAAGCAGGCTGATGAGAAAAACCTAAGAGCAAGCTCTAGATAGAAAATGGCCTGCTGAGTTCTAAGGAGGTCAGGGCAACTCGGTAGGAAAGAAAATGGTAAAATATAGCCAGACTACAGAAATACCGTACAGGGTTTCATAATGAGGCAGCACCTACAGGTGGCGCCAGAGGACTAGTTCTGGAGCCAGAAGAGTAGGATGACAGTAAAGATTACAACACCAAAGAGGAAGCTCAGTCCCAAAATGGGAGGCCATTCGCGTTGTGGGAGTTCTGGGGACATAACTATAAAAAGTTATCATTTCAGGCTGGAGATTTAGCTCAGTGGTTCCGGCGCCTGCCTTGCAAGTGCAAGGTCCTGAGTTTGATCCTGGTAACCACATACAATGCTGGGCGTGGAGACTCACGCCCACCAGCCATCAATACCACATACCACAGTGCAGGGCGTGGTGGCTCACGCCTGGAATCCCAGCCCTCCGGAGGCAGAGACAGGAGGATTGCTGAGTTCGAGGCTTGCCTGGACTACATAGTGAGCTCAGAGCCAGCCTGAACTACAAAGCGAGACCCTGTCTCAAAAAGGAAAAAAAAAAAAATTTAGAGACACAATTATCATTGGAGTTCGTGGAAGTTCAGCCTTTACCTTTTTATAGGCTACGGTTTCTTTCTGAACAGGAATGTGAGTTCTGTTGAGCTCTGGTTCACAGTATCAGCGCTGGTGCTTCTGCAGGAGCCGCTTTGGCACTGGAAAAGTGGACCCAACTGTCTATTACTTAGTTTGGCTGCTGTGAAAGTAGCTCTGGTCCCTTCCATTTGGGTTTTCATGGGGGTCCCTCTTTCCCGGTTTTTTGTTTGTGTGGTTTTGTTTTCTTTGTTTGTTTTGAGACAGGGTCTCGCTTTGTAGTTCAGGCTGGCCCTGAGCTCACTGTGTAGCCCAGGCAAGCCTCAAACTCAGCAATCCTCCTGTCTCTGCCTCCCGAGTGCTGGGATTACAGGCATGAGCCACCACATTTGTCCCCTCTTTCCAGATTTTTAATAAGATCTATCTCTGGGTTGAGGTTTTATTGACCCCTCTTGTTTATGAGCCGTGAGTGCAGCATTACCATGTTGTCGTGTAGTCTATGGTCCTTGGCCCAGGTTGCTAAGGTAGGGGACAGACATATCAACTGCAGGTCTACTGTGGCATAAGAAAGATCTTCATTGTAGGCCTGGCTCAGTGGTGTTTCTGATTCTTAAGAGGGTTATGCTGAGTGTGCTAAGATAAGTCTTGGCTGCTGAGGTCTTTTTTTTTTTTTTTTTTTTTTTGCTTTTTGAGACAGGGTCTCGCTTTGTAGTTCAGGCTGGCCCTGAGCTCACTATGGTGCCCAGGCAAGCCGCCGCGAACTCATCAATTCTCCTGTCTCTGCCTCCCGAGTGCTAGGATGACAGGCATGAGCCACCATGCCCGGCACTGCTGAGGTCCTTTTTAGGGTGCAATTAGTTCTTTCCTCCTTTCCTGAGGACTGGAGTTGATAAGACAAATGGAGGTAAATCTTTATACTGCGAAGTCCACCTACTACAATGATGATCTGGGAAGTAAAAATGTTCTATTATCACTTTATAAAGACTAAGGGAGTCTATAATTACGGCACTACATTGACTGTCAAGTTTCAAGAGAAAAACAAAAATGTGTTTTTCTACTGTCCCAATAACAACAGAGCAAACTTCGAAACTCAAAAGCCAGTGGATGCCAGGCAGGAAATCTGAATGGATGAAGAAGGACTGGTGGCACAGGTGACAAGAGAAATCGCAGGAACCAAAAGGATCTCGACACCTGGGGCCGTGACAGGTGGCCCTGGCCTGGAGATTGGTCAAGTTACTCCCACAGCATCACAGCAGGCAGGTGAGGCTCCCAGAAAGGCTGTCACTCTGCCCAAGTTCTCCAAGACCTGTTCACGGATGAAGAGACCACAGCTCAGAGTTGCTTGGCCCGGACCGCACAGCTGAACTGGGCTGCAATCCTGGGCTAACTACTATTCACCCGCTTCCTGTTCTCCCCTCCAGAACCACCCTGGGCCTCTCACAGACCCTCTTACTCCCTCCTGCAAACAACACATCCCCTCTGCTTTCCCGGGGTCCAAGCCCTTTCCTGCTCCTATCCCAGGAAGCCACCCATCGGCCTTAGGTTCTGGAGCTGTCTGGTTCCAGGCCTTTCCTGGAAGGAGACTCCCAGGGTCATCTTGCTTGGACAGGGTCACAGGGTGCGACAGCCTGAGCTGCACGGGCCAGGTGTGTGTCAACAGCTTGTCCCTTCCACTCACTGAGGGAACAGCTTCTGTGCGGGGGCTGTGCCACTCTTTACTGCTGACATTACCAGCTAATGGACATCTGGACCCTTCCCAGCTTTTGAATTCGATGAATAAAACTGCTGTGAACATTGGTATCTTTGTGTTTCGGCCTCAAATGAGCGTCTGTTTCTCTTGGAGTGAAGTTGCTGGTTAGCATATTTTTTGCTTTTTATTTTATGTTTGCAAGGGGGTTTGAACCCAGAGCTTTGCCCTCAGCCTCACACCGCCCTCTTTTTGAGTCTCTGAGTTCCCCAGGCTGGGCTCAAACTTGCGGTCCTGCAGCCTCAACCCCCCCCCCCACCAGGATGCCAGGATTACTAGTGTACTCCACATACCCGGCACGTTCAGGTTTTTAAGAAACTGCCAAGCTTTTTCCAAAGTGGTTGCACTGAGTCACAGTCACGCCAACATTTGGGGTCTTTTGCAGGGCTTAAAGCACCCGTGGATGTCAGTTTCCGTCTTTCTCCCTTGGAAGTTAACCTGCAAACAAATTTGCAGTTTTCAGGTTTTTCCTGCACCCACAAGCCGCAGTCCTAGGCTCACGTTGGTGCCCACAGAGTGAATGAAACACCCAGCCAGCCATCTTCCAAGGCTTGGAAGCCCAAGGCCCACGTCAACAAGGGCCGGGAAGCGCATTCCAGAGTGCCGGCCTGGTGACCCCGCGCAGGACCCCGCCCCTAAGGCGGGACTGTTGGGCGGGACCTGTAGTGCGCACGCATCTCAAACCTCCATTCCTAGGAGGGGGCGGAGCTAGTGTGCCCGCAGCCCCGCCCACCAGGCGCCGGGCATTGGGGGCGGGCGGGGGCGGAGTCAGGCAAAGAGCGCGGGCCCGGCCCCGCCCACCCCGCTCCAGCTGGGGTTCCCGCGGAGTGCGCCGAGCCGACAGCAACGGCTTCCAGCGCACAATGGCTGGGCTGCTCGCGCTGCTGGGCCCCGCCGGCAGGGTGGGCGCCGGGGTCCGTACTCGCGCCACCTGGCTCTTGGCCGCCACCGCCCCATGCACCTCGTCGCCCCTGGCCCTGGCCCCGGCCTGGTTCCGGCCCGGCCCAGAAGTGCGGCTGATCCGCATGGCCGGAGGAGACTTCCGGGGCCCCCAGGTAAGCCTCTCCACCCCCACCCTGGCGTCTGACCCCAGGTGCCCCGAGCAGGGCCAGGCACCCTCCGCTGCAAGCACTGCCGTGCCCTAGCTGCCTAGGATCGGTCACCTCCAGGATCCGGGAGTCCCCAAATCCCTGCACGCCAGGGAGTGATCTTTCTACTTGACCGCCGGAGAAACTGAGGCTCGGGGGGTGTACGGTGCGCTCCCCAAGGTCATACAGCCCCCTGCACAGCCCCCTTTCTAGAGCCCGCCGAAACAGTGAGAAGCCTGCGAGGCCAGAACTCGTCTGAACTCCCTCGCCAGGCTTTGGATGCTGCCCCTTTTGAAGTCCGGTCCAGGCCTCGGCCCCGCGAAGCCTCCCTGGCCCTGACACCGCCCTCCGCGCGCGGCTCCGCCCCTCTTATCTAACTCCAGAGCTGGGCCCTTTTCAGGCAGAAAAGCCTCTGCGTGCTGCACCGGTTCCCGTTTCATTCCGGTGGCCTTCCACGAGTGCTGTGAGAACTCGTGTCCATTCGCAGATGCAATACAGCTTTTCTTAAAAAGAAAAAGAAATTATCAGTTTTTTGTTAGTGGTGTCTTAGTGGGTCTGTAATCAAAAGCTGGAGGTCAAGGCCTGAGAAGTCCCCGGCCAGTTTGAATGGGACCTCGCTGGCCAGCCTGTGACACCCACCGCCGGCATCCCGCCCCTCTGCTGACCTTGCAGCTGCTGGCGGGAGCCTGGGCGGCCGATGTACTGGCTAATGCAGGCCTGAGCATGGAGCTGCGAGGGCTCACATGCCCTGAACTGTGGTTTTCCAGCGGGTAGCAGAGGGGTCTGTCTGGTCCATGCCCCTCCCAGACCTCTGCATGGACACCGCTGCCCTGTCCTATTTACCGCCTAAAGCTGCCTCCTCGCGTCTTTTCAGGCCCCAGCTCCGGGTCTCTTCCTGCTCAGCGTTCCCCAGTCCACCTGTGATGTGCTGAGCACCCCCAGGGGGCTCCCTCAACCCCAGGTGTGGATGTTCTCAGCATCTGTCATCTGGAATGGCCCTTTGCCTGCTTGTCTCTTCTGTCACCTGCCCTGGCCCTGCCCTCAGGCAGGCCCGGTGTGACAGGTGTGTCTTGTGGGATGAGCGTGGTCTTGGATTCCTCAGATCTCCGTTTCTTACTCTAGTTCTGTACCCTGGTCACACAGGCTTACTCTTCTGTGTCTTGATTTTTTTCATCTAAAATGAATGTTCACAGTCACTTCCTGGTGTAAAAATAAGATGCTGGCATGTGACATGCGGTATATCTTACTGTTAGCAGTTGTGCTCGTGGTCAATATCCGCGGCTCCAGGGACCCACAAACTGTCCTTGTATTCGCGACCTCCGGCGGGGAGTAGAGAGGGATTCAAGTGAGATCAAAGTCTAACAGGGCTTCCGGGAGAAGATCCTTATCTCCCTGAGAAAGCAGCCAAGACTGGGGGCCTGGCTTGGACCAGCCCCAGCACCTGCCCTCGGCTTTGGCTTCCCTGATTTAAACTCCCCCCCAGCGTGCCTACCTGGCTGCCGCCCTTGCCCCGCCTCGTGTCTCTCTGTAGCCACCCTGTACCCCTGTATTTTACTTATTTGTTGTCCTTTCTTCACACCATCCTGTCGCCTCCTGTCAGGTTTTGCCAGTTCTGTTCATGGCTCTGTACCCGAGTTCCTGGTTCAGAGAAGACGAACGTAGTTGATAAGAGCGAAGTCCTTGGAAATAGCTTGGGCAGCTTTGGGTCCCAGCCTGGACAGATAATCCCTGTGTGATCCTTGGAAGTTTACTCAACCTCTCTGGGTCCCCAGGATCCTCTTCTGCCAAGTGGGGATGTCAGTAATGCCTCCCACAGAGTGTTAATACTCAGAACTCTGCCTGGTACAGATGAAACACAGTGTAGTGCCATTTACTATTTATTAAATGAAAATAAGAGTCACTCCAAAAAACGTGATCAACTTATAGACGTGGTGGTGGGCTCATTTTTCCAGCCCACCTTTTCTAGTCTGTCTCTACTATAGCTATTTGTGCTTTAATCAGGAGAGGGGGCAGGAAAGACGGACACGATACACACATGTATATGCGAACAGTTTGAGGACACGCCAGGACTGTAATGCACACATGCTCGGGGCAGACCCCGTCACTTGGCCGGTGCTTAGAGTAACGCCCGGTGGGGAAGTGAAGTCCTACAAATTTCCTGCTGCTTGCAAGTCACTCTTGGGCTCCTTTGGTTTAGTTCCTTTGGCCTCCCCGAGGGTGAGGAAGCTGGCACAGCCCACAGGACCCTCATTCCCTGGGGACAAGAAGAACATTCCTATGGAAGGATACTTTTCCAGCAGGCTGCTCCCGAGAGGAGAAAGAAAACTGGTCCCACCTCCTCGGCCTCACAGCCCGTGGTGCCTCCCTCGCCTCAGCTTCCTGTCTAGCCACGCTCTCCAGCAACTGTGGCCGCGGCGAGCTGGGCTCCCTCTGATAAGCAGCCCCACCCTGCTGTCGCTGCAGACGGGACACTGCCCGAGCTGAGCAGCACAGCCGAGGACCTTCCCCTGGGCGGCCGGCGGCTAGAGCCCCATTCACTTCCCACCCTGGACACTTGGCCCAGCCAGACTGAGGCAGCCCTGTGTCTGTCTGTTCACAGACCCAGCAGAGCTGTCTCTGCCGAGGGCCCTTTTGTTCGCACCCACTAGTTTGGCAAACGGCCTTCTGGCTTTCAAAGTAAAATAAAAAGGCTGCCAGATTCCCAGCTATACAATATGCAGCGTGGCGCGCAAGACTGTGGTGGAATAAACCATGACGGACAATTTCCTGGGGCTTTGTTAGTTTGTTTTTGTTTCTGAAGACAGGATCTCACTGTGTAGTTCAGGCTGGCCTTGATTTCACAGGGATCTTCCTGCCTCAGCCTCCTGAGTACTCCTGTTGGTTTAAAAGAGGGTAGCCCAGGAAGGCCCTGCTAAGGGCCTACTACATTTGTTAAGGACCTGAAGGCAGCAGGCCAGTGCAGGAGGAAATATTTGAATTTTTATTTGAAGTAGGCACAACAGAGAAGCAGTGAGCGTTCCCGGCTCCCATCCTGTATAAGCAGGAGGGAAGCCAGGCTGGAGGATGTGCCCGTGAGGCAGGGCGGTGAGCAGGGCCCTGACAGCCCTGGCTGGCACCTCGAGTCCTGATGAACTGATGAGAGTCCCTGTCTGTGAACTCGGGGGCTGGGCACACAGACACAGGCGCGCATGGAGAAGCTCCCCGGGTCCTCGACAGTGTCACACGGGGAGACCAGTGGGCCCCGGCAGGCCAGAGAGAAACGCAGGGTCGCACATCGGATGTGCCGCGTGGCCGCTGCTCCAAGCAGAAGGCAGGGGCGGGCCCTGTTGTGCCAGCGAAACTGGTGGGTTTGAAGACTGCTGCGCAGGCACCCCAGATTCTTCTCCGGGGGTCCTGACCCATGTCCTGGGCCCTTGGGCCAGCATGTCTCCTCCCTGTGCTTCTGCTTGGGGAGAAGTGGCCCAGCTGCAGATTAACTAGAGCCAACCTCGGCGCTAGTCAGACGTGCTCAAGGCCAGGTGTGGTGATGCACACCCAGAATCCCAGCGTTCAGGAGGCTGAGGCAGGAGGATTCCTAGGAATTCAAGGCCAGCCTGGACTACATAGCAAGACCAGGTCTCAAACAAACAAAAGTCCTCTTATTGAGGTTTCTAATCCAAGTGTGGTTATGTGGGGTTTTTTTTTGGCGGGGGGGGGGGGTTCCTCCTCATTTCAGGCCCGGTAGGTGATCCATAAATGTTAATAGATCAGTAATAAAGGCCACAGACAATGAATTATTCTGGCCAAATCCTAATCAGTGTATTGTGCAGGAGTTGTCCCTCCGATGACTGACTCTGCTTCGGGCCTCAGGTACAGCTCCTGAGCTGGCAGCAATGTGACCCCGCAGCTCGGCTCCCTTGGGGGCTGTTGCGCCCTTCTTTGGTGTCGCAGGGCCTGGTGTTGGGCCCTCGCAGCACAGACGTGGCCTGGCTCTGGTCTCGCTGACGCTGGGCCCGTGAGCTGAGCCCTTGTCTCCCGCGCCCTCCTGTGTTTAGTGGGAAAAGCAGTAGCTGTCAGGAGGGAGGAACAGGTGGAGAAAGCACAGCAGAGGGCGGCCAGGCGGGCACGGGCAGGGCAAGTGCTCCTTGGAGGATCGCTGCTGTCCCCCAGCAAAGGAGCCCTCCCGCTGCCCGGACAGATGGCCACATTCGTTGGTCTCAGGGTCCCGGGGGGGCCGAAGGACACCCTAGTCTCTCTCAGTGGGCGACAGTCAGGAATCAGCAGGGCTGGTTCCTCCGGGCGCTACAGGGAGGTCCACTTCCGGCTCTGACTCCGGCCCTCCCTCCACAACCAGCCTCCCTGCGCCTCCCTGCCCCCTTCCTCACCCCTCCAAGCACCCTTGTTAGCCCCGAGGTAATCCAGGACAGTTTCCCCATCTGGAGACCCTTAGCCACATCTGCAGGATCTTTTGCGTGGAGGTGACCCAGGCACAGGGCAGGGGCTTTGGACCTGGCGGCGCGGAAGCCGTCATTCCGGCGGCCGCACACACTCCGTGGCCTGCGGTCCCGCGCGTGCGAATGGGCCTGAGGCTCGCTCGTGCGCCGACCTCTCACTGGGCAGAGAAGTGTGCGCCCGGCACGTGAGTGTAAAAGTTGGTGAGGACCACCAACTAGTGCCCCCTCGGGATTGTGCGCAGGAGCCCCGCAGAGTCACGGAGACCACGGGCAGCGATGCCGGCCGCGCAGAGAGCGAGCAGAGCAAGTCACAGCAGCTGAAGAAGGTTTTTCAGGAATACGGGGCCGTCGGGGTGTCGCTGCACATTGGAATCTCATTGATCTCCCTGGGCCTGTTTTACACGGTCGTTTCAAGGTGAGACTTTCAACAGTAATAAATATTTGGTTTTTACTGCCGTTAAGAAGCCCTAGGAATGAAAGCATTTTTCTGAGCCTACTCATTCAGATACTTTTATCACGTTTTAAAAATACTGGAAGTCTTACAGCCACGTGGCTTTCTTAATCTGTCGCTGTACTAATCGCTTTCTTTGCCTCTCTCCTCCCAGTGGTGTGGACGTGTCTGCCATCCTGCTGAAGCTTGGATTTCGAGAATCCTTGGTGCAGTCCAAGATGGCAGCGGGCACCAGCGCCTTCGTGGTGGCCTACGCCATCCACAAGCTGTGTGCGCCCGTCAGAATCAGCATCACCTTGGTCTCTGTGCCCTTCCTCGTCAGGTATCTTCGGAAAGTGGGACTTTTTAAACCTCCAGCTGCAAGACCTTGATGGACACCCCGATTGCAGGCAGTGAAATCCTACTTTTAGAATGTACGATCCAGATGGATTTTAGGGTTGTGGGCTCTTCCGAGAGAAGCAGGGAGATAAGTGCTATGTTTCCATGGATAAACTTTACCTTTGCCACCAAAAATCAGGTTTTTGAATAATTATAATTTGGGTAATGCTATTCATACATTTTGGTAATGCTATTCACCGGAGGGCCATGCACATCATCTTAAAATGTCAACAGCACAAATGAGTTACCATCTCAAAATCAACAGCCTATTAAATGTCCCTTCTAGAAGGTCCTCTGTGAGGGTCTGTCTGTCTCCAAAAGCCCCCAGGGTTACTCCTGCTCAAGTTCTTTGAAAGCAATGATTAATTTAGCCAGCTCTTCAAATTCCCTTTCTTTTGACTTGTCAGCAGCCCGCAGTTTAAGGTGCAGCATTCTGCAAAGCAGCTGCCAGTGTTACAATTAACGAAGCGAAAGGTAAAATGGGTGCTCATCATCTAAATCAGCATCCGCCCTTTGACACTCGTTCTGGGGAAAGAGAACCAAGTTTTTCCGGTGTGTTTCACGGATCCGTAAACACCTTCAAATCTGAACGTCTTTGAGTTTGAGATGGTCTTTCTGGGATTTCACGGAAGTAGGTCAGGAGAAATAGGGACACCTGGCCCCTTAGTCATGGTACCGCGTGGCTTCTGAAGCCTGCGTTCAGACCGTGGATACCGCACGGAGGAAGAAGAGTTCCTCTCAGCCCTCCCTAGACAATCTTTCTCTCATTTCCCACTTCAGACATTCCAGGATTGTCACAGTGTTTACACTGTGTCACTACTTATGTAATATCTATATTTTTAAGCTGAACTAAAATTATATGCATGAAAGATTTGTACTACTTTCCAGAAAGAAGAGTTATAAATGGAAGACAACCATGAAGTATTTCTACAAGCTGGGAAGAAAGGAGACTAGCGGGTGTCAGTAGTGTACCGAGTCAGTTTTACCCCACAAAGGGCAAGTGTGTTTGAGATTAAAATTCAAGCGCAGAGACCCAAACATAAGGCTTCCTCCCCAGCAGTGGGTCAAAACTTCTCTGAGCCTTTCCACTCTGGATTATTAAGTCTGCCCTGCTGAATGGTTGAGAGGCTGTATTTTTCTTTCTGGCTTGCAATTCCATCTTTAAAATTTTATTTCTGGGGCCGGAGGGTTAGCTCAGTGGTTCCGCCACCTGCCTCGCAAGCGCAAGGTCCTGAGTTTGATCCCCGGTAACCACATACAATGTTGGGTGTGGAGACACGCCCACCAACAATCAATGCCGCATACCACAATGTCCGACGTGGTGGCTCACACCTGTAATCCCAGCACTCAGGAGGCAGAGACAGGAGGATTGCTGAGTTCACGGCGGCTTGCCTGGGCACCATAGTGAGCTCAGGGCCAGCCTGAACTACAAAGCGAGACCCTGTCTCAAAAAGCAAAAAAAAAAAAAATTTATTTCCATGACAATGAAAAAACTAAAGAAACCACAGACTGTTTTGCTGCTATTTGTCAACAGACCCTAGCTAAACCATGATTACCTATGCCAATCAGTTAACTCTATAAACATTTAAAAGGATCTTTGTGGGAATTCTCCACAAATTACTGGAAAAGTACTTTAAAAGTGGGTTTTTTCCCCTTTCAAAGCTGTCGGCATGTTGGCAGCAGCTTTTCTGGATTTAAAGCTGGCACTGCCTTTCTGGGATCTAATTCCCCAGAAATCTCCACAGTAGCTCCATGTATACACCTGATGACACCAGGGATAGTTTTTTTTTTTTATAAAGTTTGGACAGAAACCTTCTCATCTTGTATTTAAACAGTAGTTTGTTATCTCTGGGCCCCTATCCCCTACTTGTACCAGTGCAAAATGCCTATGCAAGAAAAGCCCTAATATTTGGGGCTCAAATCTCAGTTTTCATGTGTTAGGAGTGACGGGCGTGGACTGCGTGGGCGAGCAATACAACAAATCGCAGCAAATAGCCATATCACTGTTCTGAGCCCCAAACCCACTCCAGGCCTGGGTCCAGTGGCCAAAACAAGAAAAACAAGAGGATGAGGTCAAAGGATCAGGGAACTGAAGTATGTGAATTCACCAGCACGATAGAGACTGTATTTACATTGTTTTTAATGGAATTAGGGGAACGACCTATTTTAAAAATGCGAATCATTGTCTGCCTCTAATTTTTTAATCTGACAAGGTGAGCAGTTTAAGTAAAATAAACATGTTTATAAAGTTTGTGAAGTTTTTCTTTCTCATTCAACGAGTCACTTTTCTGGTCGCTGGGACCAAATACCCGACGCCTGCAGCTAGGAGGAGAGGTTCATGCCGGCTCATTTCGGTGGCAGCAGCTGGCTCCAATGGATGTCACAGGAGCCCGGTGGAGGGACGGCTCTCAGACAAAAAGCGGAGTCAAGGGGGCAACCCGGAGGGAGCTGCACCCTCTGAGCCACGCCCACAGTGACCCTCCCCTTCAGACCGGACCCCACTTCCCAGCAGCAAGTCAGCTGTGCTGCCCCGCAGTCCATCCCCTTTCAGGAGCCCCGCCTTTGAACGCCTGACTCCTGGGAAGCCATAGCAGTCGCCAGGTGTGAACAGCACCGGGGCTGGAGTGCGCATCTTTATGGCCCCCTGAGCTGTCTGCCCGCGTGGCGCTCCGCCTGAGGAATGTCCCGTGCGCCACCGCTGTAGTCATCGCTACAGTCCTGTCGCACCCGCTGTAACTTGGATTCCCGGGGTGTGACGAGCACAGGGCGGCGAAGCAGGCTCAGCAGCACACTTGTTCCAAGGAGCACTGCAGTTCTTACTTGGGTTTTTAAGCTTGGCTGCTTTGTCACGGGCCCATGGAAGCTTCTTCACGCGGGCGCGTTTTGTATTCTGACGTGGTGGACTAGATCGAGTCCGTTTCGTGAGCTGGGAAAACCTGTTCCGCGACTTGCTCGAAGTTGAACCCTTCTACTTTCACTTGATCAAGTCTACCCTTCAGCTAAAAAGAAGAGATGCCACCAGCAGCCAGAACTTGACCTGCTGGGAGCACACACAGCCAGCAGGCCTGGGAACATCGGCTCCCTCGTTCCCAGACCCACACTAAAGGTGGCGGAAATCACTCCCCACACACACCAGCTACAGCGGTATATTTATTTATGCATTTAACCAGTTTACACACATGCCGCAACTCCAATGCAATCAAAAGAGCCCTTAACATTTAGGAAAGGTTCTGAGACATCAGGTCCCATATCCCAAGCAATTTCTGAGACAGAGGTAGAGCAAGCATGTGTCCCTGTTGTACAGTGGTTAAGGAGGGCCAGAAACCCAGTCAGGTGGACAGGACCATGAACATCCCTAAGGGGAAGCATGCAAAGAAAAATGCTACACGGAAATCTTTTGACATTTAAAAGAATCACATACTCATTCTAACATCTTTCCCAGGTTTGACCACCCAATAAGTTACACACACACTCATGTACTCGAAGGTTCCTGTGCAGTGCAAGAACTGAGCGAGTCTGAGGAAAGCGGCCACTTTCCTGAGAACCAGACTCCGAATTCTCACACAGGGACACCCTGACGGCCACAGGCAGTTAGCCTTGTCTCTGGATTACGAACCCGGTAGAAGCAGCATGATTCTCGAGGCACTTCCAGCATATCATGTTTATTGCAGGGGACTTTCTGAACGGGGAGGCCAGGTGCTGCAGGCTCGGGGAGTGAAGTAACACGCCTATGGCACTGTGAACCGAAGGCGGGCGGTCAACGGTGTCAGGAGTCCGGGAGCGCGTTCCCCAAGACCACACAGCAGCCCTGGCTCAAAGACTTCTGCCCCCGCGTGATTAAGATGACTTGCTACTTGAGTCTTTGCTTTTCTGGCAGTTTGATGGCTTGGTAGAATTGGCTGTGATCCAGGGGTGTTCAAGTACTTCGCTAAGAGTCGGCCTCTGGCCTGGATTATGCTTTAGTAGCTTTGAAATCAAGTCCCGCGCTCCTTCCGTCACAAAGTCGGGGAATGCGAATTCAACCTGGAGTACAAGGGACAAAAAGGCACAAACCCAAGTAAGGGAAACTGAACTACGTACACATCCACATCTCCACCTTCGGCCGGGGAGGGAAGAACTCGGAGGGCACTGCGGGCCCCTTCCCAGTTGCGGCTTACCCGCGATATCCTCTTGTAGGTCTCTTGGTGAGTGTGAGCCTCAAAAGGGGGCTTCCCGACCAAAAACTCGTAGCACAGGACGCCAAGACTCCAGAGATCCACCTTCTCGTCGTGCATCCGGCCCTCGATCATCTCTGGCGGCAGGTAGTCCAGCGTCCCACACAGCGTGGTTCTCCTAGAGCGGGGCACGGCAGGACGCGTTCCACTTTTATCACGACAGCAGCCAACGCACTAGTTACACTAACGAGGGCCGAGGGTCCCCCGACCGGCTCCCTGTGCTGTCAACTAGGTACTGTCACCAATCCCGACTTTCAGAGAGGAAGCAGACTAAAGGAAACGTGTGGCTCTCCTAGCTAGCAACCGGGCCCCACCCCGAGTGTGCCCAGCTCCAGGACTTCCTTGAATAATCTAGAAGCAATGGAGATCGTTTTGATGGAAAAGCTGCCATGCCGAGTTTTCTCTAAATACAGTTTGAACTTCCATGTTAATGCAAAGTTAATGGACATCACAGTCAGAAAAATACATTTAAAAATGTAGACACAGGTCTAGACTAAGACCAACGAGAAATACAATGCCAACACATCGAAGTTGCTCGGGATTTAAAAACAGCTAGGAAATTTCATGCACAGCAGGGGAAATCTGAACATGGACTGAACATTAAATATTAATAAAGCTATTAGCTCTCGAAGGAAAGGAGAAGGGTCCAAATAATTAACTCAGGCGAAATGACCACCAGGGCCTAATGAAATGCAAGGGACAAAGAACAGGTCCCTGAATAAATGAGAAACCCAGGATGACAAGCAGCTCACTTTCCAGACCCCGAAGGCCTCTCTCAGCCGGGAGATCCCTGTATTCCGTCTGTCACATTCACCTACATGAAAAGCTCTATAAAGAGCCAATGAACATATACGGTACCCAACAAGCTCAGAGTTTTTCCTCTTATTCTATTAAATATATCTCTGTACTGCTATCTTATAGATCTTTCTCCCATCTGCTTATGCACGAAAAAACTCCAACCCCCTACCAAAGGGAGTCCTTCCCCCTGCAAAGAAGTATCCACTTCATTAACCTCTGAGAACATGAAGCAGCTTGAACCCCACACTTAGAATACTATATACTGCCTCAAAATAAAATCCTGATATTCGTTTATCATCAGGCATAAAATACTCCGAAGTGTTTCTGGGTGAGTCACCTGCCTGAGCTCAGTACAAAATCTACTCTCGAATTTTTATATTCACTTCATGATTAGAACCTCGGGTCTGCTGTTGGGCCGTACAACTTTGGCACAAACCTGGAGGACGGGGCGTGTACTGACCACCCGAAGTCTGCGATCTTCAGCTCTCCAGCCGAGCCCAGCAGCAGGTTCTCTGGTTTGATGTCTCTGTGGATGACTCTCTTGGAATGACAGTAAGACAGGGCATTTGCCAATTCTGTGATATACTGTCAAAAAAACAGTGAAAGCCTGTGCCTTAGATTTTATTTCACACAATACTAGACATCTCTTCTGAAAGAAAACCCAACAGATTGAACAGATTTTGCAGGTTTTAAAGCAAACAGTGTAAAAATAGTAAGTCTACCCGGGCATGGTGGCTCACGCCTGTAATCCCAGCACTCGGGAGGCAGAGACAGGAGGATTGCTGAGTTCGAGGTTTGCCTGGACTACATAGTGAGCTCAGAGCCAGCCTGAACTACGAAGTGAGACTCTGTCTCAAAAAAAAATAGTAAGTCTACAAAAGTCAACTGAACCAATTAATAGTAGTCACAATCGAGGCAATCATAACTTAGTTATTTCTTTGCTACTATAATAATACCTCGGTTGACAACACTTCTGTTTGCAAACAATAATTCAGTTTACACACAGAAGTTAAGCAAAACTTTGCTTCAGTTCACAAACTCTGCATGGAGTGACAAACGCAACCATGGCCATTTTCCCCACACAAACACAAAGACAACCATCTCCTCCAAAATCATTAAACAAATTAAGTTCGTAAACCGAGGGACCACCGTACAACTGACGTAATACCGAGTAACTGAGAAGACACAATGACGAGCTGTAAGGATTACATCGCGTGGCAATGTACGAGCCAGCAGCAAGGAATTAAACGACAATAAAGAACTGGTACAAATGAGGGATTCAGATGTGTGAACATTTTTAAAGTTCTGTTTTGCAAAGGAAAAAAAAACCTTTTAAGTGTAGTCAGTTTCCATCATCCTACAACAAAATAATACATTTGAAGATAAAAATTTATTTCAGGGGCCAGAGGGTTAGCTCAGTGGTTCCGGCGCCTGCCTCACAAGCGCAAGGTCCTGAGTTCGATCCCCGGTAACTACATACAATGCTGGGCATGGAAACACGCCCACCAACAATCAATGCCGCATACCACAATGCCGGACGTGGTGGCTCACGCCTGTCATCCCAGCACTCGGGAGGCAGAGACACGAGGATTGCTGAGTTCGCGGCGGCTTGCCTGGGCACCATAGTGAGCTCAGGGCCAGCCTGAACTACAAAGCGAGACCCTGTCTCAAAAAGCAAAAAAAAAAATTTATTTCAGGACTATCAGTGAAAAAATAGCCTAGACAATAGTCAGAAACTAGAAGGCTATCGGCCCATTAATAGTGCTACGGTCTGAGTATCTCCCCCAGAAAGCCTATGTTGGAGACCCAATCCCAAAGCGACCACACTGGGAAGGGGCCTAAGGAGAAGAGTTTGGGTGACAAAGGCTGCACCCTTGCATGTTAATTAACACCGTTGACATCAGGGTTTGAGTTCAAATTCTCTTTCTTTCCCTTCTTCATTCTTTATCTTTGTATGGGATCGTACAAAAAGGCCTTCCCACATATGGACCCCTGGATTTCCCAGCGTCTAGAATTAAAAGAAATAAACTTACTATTGACATGTTACCCAGCTTCCTTTTCGTCCTGCTACAATAGAATACCTAAGGTAAATAGCACGTTGTGTTTGGGGACTAGGATGGCAATGGTGAACCTTTCAGAGCTTTCAGTGATACGAACAGCCCAGTACAGCATGTGCGCCATCCGTTCGCCTCTACTGGACTAGGAGATGAAAAACGGCAGACTGGGCACCAGCAACAAAATACAGCCTCTCTGGGACTTGGAACTGAGACACCTGGGAGCAGTAACATCGTGAAGAGAGAGAGGAAAAAAAAAGATTTCTGGCACTGGAAGGGAGCTCCCAGGAAAATCCGAAATTACAAAAAGCTAGAGAAAGAGCACAATGCAGAGGAAAAGGTCAAAGCATTTCAGAAGGCTCAGGCTGGGTCCCAGGGAGGGGGGCTGGCAGTTCCAGTAACGGTAAGACCAGCAGCGTGAGCCTCAAGGAGAACTTAGGGTGACTGCGAACACCAGAGGCAATGTGGGGCTCTACTCTGAAACTGACTCCTTCCACAAGGCAGGGTGGAGATGGAGAAGAGATCGAACAGTTTCCACCATATTTAAGAGGGGTTAGTTTGGAGACATTTGGGGCCGAGGCATAATGACTGAGACTGAGCCACAAAACAACTTCAAAACAACTACGCCAGTGACTGGGTAAGAGACAGTCACAGAGAGGGCACGGGCTGGACACTGGCGCCCACAGGAGTTTAAGCTGAGGCTGGCAGGTCACAGGACTCCCACTCTCTGCGTGAGAGGCCGGCGGCTCTGAGAGGCTGGCATTAAGCCCACAGGCCTGCTCGAACTCCACTCCACTGCCTCCAGCCAGCACAGAACTCGGGGTCTCTGCGTTCCCTAACTGCCAGCATGAGAAAGGATATACCTCGGCCTGGTGTGTCTGGGCCCAGGGGCCTCTGAGCAGAACGGGGAAGCAGAAGCAGGTCCTCGCAGAAGCAGGTCCTCGCAGAACCAGGGCCATGAGGCTGGGTGGAGGAAGCTGTGACTTTGGTGCACAGGGGGACACGGGGAGCGGGAGCCATCAAGCTAGCACTGACCCACCACACGCAGTGCGAAGGATCCAGGATTTACACACAAACCCAAGAGTGGGAAGAACTAGGCCTCACAGTGGCTCGCCACCCCTCCCCCACCCCTGGTGGATTTCCACGCGGCAGGCCCTCAAAAGAAACCATTCACTCCGAAAAACAGGAACTTTTCTTCTGGACTATGTTTTCCATCACTGACTTTTTTTGGAGGTTGGTTTTTTCTTTTTCTTTTTATGTCTTTAAAAAAATTTTTTTTTTTGCTTTGGCTTTTTTCGTTTTCTTGTTTGTTCTTTTCTATTTTAACCAATTCCATTCGTTTTATTTTACTCTTTAAGAGGGTCACTTGTCATGCCTCTTCATCCTTTCAAGTTTTACTTCTTTCATTCTCTCATTCCCCACCTCATCTACCTCTATTAGTATAATTATCAAGCTTTACTAATCTTTAGATATTAAGTCCATGCTATTATTGTTACTGGAAACAACAAAGGTTACTGTAAACAATACTTGCACTTAGTAGGTATTCAGTGTATGTCGATATTTAGTTTACCTTTGTGTCTATACTGTACCTGTAAGTCTCTTTTCTTTGGATAAGGGTGGTACACTGGTAGCTTCTACTGGTTCTTAAGAGTGTGTCACTATCCACTTTGTCTTTCACTCCATTACTGGTGATTTTGTCACTATTGTCAAGGTGGCACAGATCTTTTTTTTTTGTATGCTAATACCTACCTGGTTTGTCTCTGTGTCATCAAGAATACTGCGGTCCCCCTTCTGGAGAACAGAGTGCTAGGCCAACTATACTGTGCCTTCCCCACCAAATTAACTGAGGTGGTTGTATCTTGAGACCAGATGCAAAGGCCTACTGTTAGCCAGCTAAGAGTGTATCACTGAGAAGCACATGCTAGTCTCTACAAAATCATGAAAGCCTTTCCACTGTTATCAACCCACAAATCTCAGTGGCCACATGTGTACACATGTACGCAAACACACAAAACACGAGAGGACAAGGCAACATGACACTTCCAAAAACTCCCAACTCCCCCCAAAGTTGATCCACATGACACTGCTGGAGCAGAAATAAATATCCAAACAGCTGAAATATTTGAGATCAACATGAACAGATCAATAAGGTCCTCAGCAAGCTCAAAAAAGATGTAACTACACGGAAATACATGTAATAAACAGAAAGCCGGAAGATTAACAATTCCACAAAAAACGTGTGCAACAGAAGTGACCAATAGGAGAATGTCAGAGCTAGAAGACAGGACTGAGGTTGGAAACCACTATTTAGATACATTAGTAGGTGTCACAAAGAACACTAACACTATACAAGACAGAATTCGTCAAGAATGTGAAGATGGGCCGGAGGGTTAGCTCAGTGGTTCCGGCGCCTGCCTCGCAAGCGCAAGGTCCTGAGTTCGATCCCCGGTAACCACATATAATGCTGGGTGTGGAGACACGCCCACCAACAATCAACAACGCATACCACAATGCCGGACGTGATGGCTCACGCCTGTCATCCCAGCACTCGGGAGGCAGAGACAGGAGGATTGCTGAGTTCGCGGCGGCTTGCCTGGGCACCATAGTGAGCTCAGGGCCAGCCTGAACTACAAAGCGAGACCCTGTCTCAAAAAGCAAAAAAAAAAAAAAAAAAAAAAGAATGTGAAGATGGCACAAGTGGCATTTAAAGAAAGAAACCTATTTATAGAAATCAGAAACTTCCAGTATGAGGAAAGACTTTAATACAGAGATAAGTGAGGCATAAAGAATCCCCAAATTGCAACCATCAAAAAAGATCTTCTCTACAACACTTCGGTGTGAAAATCCCTAAAGTCCAACACAGAACAGAATTTTAAAAGCTGTTAGAGAAAAGCAACAAGTCACTTATGCAATTGTAAACATCTATGCATCAAATATTGGCACATACAACTTCCTAAAGCCAACACTACTGAACATAAAATTCAGCCAAACATTAGGCAGGAGATTTAGCTCAGTGGTTCCGGCGCCTGCCTCGCAAGCACAAGATCCTGGGTTCGATCCCCGGTAACCACATACAATGCTGTGAGTGGTGATTCACGCCCACCAGCCATCAATACCACATAGCACAGTGCAGGGCGTGGTGGCTCACACCTGTAATCCCAGTACTCGGGAGGCAGAGACAGGAGGATTGCTGAGTTCGAGGCTTGCCTGGGCTACACAGTAGTGAGCTCAGGGTCAGCCTGAACTACAAAGTGAGACCCTGTCTCAAAAAAGAAAAAGGACCAAAGATACAACTCAACAGTACAGCACCTGCCTGGCAAGCTTAAGACTCTGAGTTCAATTCCTGTTACCAAGACAAAACAACAACAGAAAGAAACAGCTGGGGCTGTAGCTCAGTGTAAAGGCCCTGAGTTCGATTCCCAGTACCACACACACACACACACACACCCCCAAGAGAAATTAGTTATGGGGTATATGAAAACTCTCTGTACTATTTTTATAATTTCTATACATCTAAAATCGTTCTAAAATAAATGAATATTAAAAAATAAAGAGGCCCACTGTATATATTTCCACAGAAAAACAACTGAAAACAAACCAATCAAAATCTTCTAGTACCTGATTTAACCTTGTACATGGTACATGAGCTAGTTTGATTTTTCCACTTCAAATATTTGATCCTGTTAAGCCATCTCCCATTAAGTCTGAAACTACTCCACTGTAATGAAAAGCACATTATAATGGACAGGTATAAAGAAAACAGAACAATCGATGAAAACTCACAGTAGCTGTTCTCTGCTCATCAAACTTGGAAAGTTTCTGAAGTTCTCTATAGACTGTTCCAAGTGGTGCATATTCCAGAATGAGATAAACCCTCGTGGCATCGTGGAAATAACCATAGAGCCTCAGAATATTAGGATGCCTGTAGCAAAGGATAAAGACTGTTAGCACTTAGCTTTGGAGCTGATACTAGATTATATACAAAAGATTAAAATGAATCCCGCACGTAAATAAAAACCACTGGTGTTATACCCAACCCCCGCGACAGAATCTGAAACCACAGGCTTATGCAAAGAAAAATAAATATATAAGCATATAATTTTGCATATATTTCAGCATCAAGGGACCTGAAGTTACGGCTGTTATTTCCTTCTTTAGGCATCTTTATACTTGGGCAGAGAAACTCAGCTAAATAATATTCATTTCCATAAAAAAGGATCGCAGCATTCACACGGTAGTGAGACATGCAAACGTCAGAGAAAAAAGCACGGTGCGTGCCAGACGTGAGGGTGCACACCTCCCGTCTCTGGCAAGGCTGAGGCAGGCAACGCACTGACAGAACAAGGCCTGATGTCAAAATAAAAGTCTTTAAATGGCTGAGGATGCAGCTCAGTCAAAGTGAAGGCCTAGGGTTCAACGCCCAAATGCTGTGAGAGCAGGGAGCAGAGGCTGGGGGGCACAGGAGCGCGGCATGCTGGCACCCCAGTCCTCCTCATCCACCGCCCCACCAGCAACTCCCACCCCAGGGGACGGCGGGTGGGATACAGGCTGAAGGCTCTCGTTTCAAGTACTAGCATCTAATTCAAATTTGAAAACCCTGATAAAAAGGGGGGAAAAAATCCATTATTGACCCAAGTCAAGCTACAGGCTGCCAAATGCAACTTCTGGTCACCTCAGCATAAGGGATGTCACCCTCTTCACACATACACACCCCTGAACAACAACAACAACAACATTAAACCCGCAAATGATTTTTCAGGACCACTGCACTGGATAAACCCTTGGCAGGTAACAAATTTAATCATTCCGCACGCTACTGTGGCACGAGCACTCTGAAAAGCAGGCCATACTCTTCCCTTACGAACTGCATGGCCGCGCAGACCCTCACCGAAGGTGGGACTGGATTTCCACTTCTCTTCTGAGCTGATGCTCCACTCCCGCTTTCTCCAGCTGCGCTTTAAACAGCACTTTCAGAGCCAGGATAAACTTGCTTTGCTTTTCTCTTGCCAAATAAACATTGCCAAACTTTCCTTTACCCAGGGGGCGACCAATGTCGAAGTCTTCCAGAGTCCACTGTCTCCTAGGATAATTTGAACGTTGTGAGGCGTGCAGTGAGACAAAAATCTTTGCAAGCAAGTTACCCATGAAGGACAGACAGAGTTGTATGATTTCATATCCAGTGGCGTGCTTAGTGAGTACCCTCAGCAGGGACTAAAGCAGTAACTAACAAGTCATAAACATTACACCCCAGAGCCAGGGCTGTAGCTCTGTGGTGCAGCCACCTGCCTGGCAAACTCAAGGTCCCGAGTTTGATCCCTGGTACCAAAAGGAAAAAAAAAAAAGAAAAAAATATTACACCCCAACTTCTCCAGCTGCCCCTGATGCGTGAGTCAGTGTGGAGGTGCTGTCCTAGTTAGATCTGTATAGCAGTGAGAATGTTCCAGAGCCCAGGAGGACAGATCGACCCAGAGCCCTTAGGAAAGACCCCAGAAAAGGATAAGCCACTGGAAAGGAAGAACACACATGGGTCTCTTTGGGAACAGGCACCTCCCTCCACCTCTGGAGAAACTAAGAGTCTCACGGGCGAGGGGGAGAACTGTTTTGGGGGTGCACAGGGAGCCCCTGTCACTAAACACACAGAAGGTCCCTATTGGCCAAAGTGTTGAGCCTCTGAGAAAGCCTGGGTGAGCTGAAGCTAAGTCTACGGGGTCATGCTGGCCCTGCTCCTCCAAGATCAGTGATCAAGGGCAAGATTTAGAAAATGGAGAACATATTGAGGCTAACCTTTACAATACAGAATAAGTATATTAGTACTATAGGACTTTCTTTTTTGAGACAGGCTGTGTAGTCCAGGATGGCCTTGAACTTGCATAGCGCGTGACATTAAAAAAAAGTGTACCGGGGCCGGAGGGTTAGCTCAGTGGTTCCAGCACCTGCCTCGCAAGCGTAAGGACCTGAGTTCGATCCCCGGTTACCACATATAATGCTAGGCGTGGTGGCTCACGCCTGTCATCCCAGCACTCGGGAGGCAGAGACAGGAGGATTGCTGAGTTCACGGCGGCTTGCCTGGGCACCATAGTGAGCTCAGGGCCAGCTTGAACTACAAAGCAAGACCCTGTCTCCAAAAAGCAAAAAAAAAAAAAAAAAAAAGTGTACCTTCAGCCATGTGTGATGTTGTGCTCCTGTAGACCCAGCTACTGAGAAGGCTGAGGCAGGAGGATCACTTGAGCCCAGGAGTTCAAGGCCAGCCCAGACAGCCTAGTGCAGTGGTGGTGAACCTGTGGCATGTGTGCCACAGCCAGCTGTTTGGTATCATCTAAAGTTCTAGAAGGTTCACCACCACTGACCTAGGAGACCCCAGCTCAAACAACAATTTCCAGGGCCGGAGGGTTAGCTCAGTGGTTCTGGCGCCTGCCTTGCAAGCGCAAGGACCTGAGTTCGATCCCCCAGTAACCACATATAATGCTGGGCGTAGTGGCTCACGCCTGTAATCCCAGCACTCAGGAGGCAGAGACGGGAGGATTGCTGAGTTCGCGGCAGCTTGCCTGGGCACCATAGTGAGCTCGGGGCCAGCCTGGACTACAAAGCGAGACCCTGTCTCCAAAAAGCAAAAAAAAAAAAAAATTTCCACTTGTACTTTATACAAGAAAAAATAAGAATTGAAGCACATATACACATTTTTAAGGGTTGGAAGAAATTCACACATTTCTATAATAGATTATTAAAGAGTTCCCATAACTAAGTTTGCACTATAATGGTATAGTCTAGTAAAATATAGAACTTTAAAAATAAATTTAAGAAGCTTACTTTTTTGAGTCTTCATTTTTCGGTTTTGATTCCTCTTCCTTCACAGGATTACCTCCTATGAATAAAAAGTTAAAAATCGTGCTTTTAGAACAACTACACAGCTAAGTTTTAAAATTTGACCAGAGAGCAAATGGTCACCAAGACATTAACAGTAGGTCAAGAATGACAAAATCTGAGCTTTTGGGTCATCTTTGTGGGGAAAAAAAAAAAAAAGATTAACAAAAGCTTAAACTGCCTCTTACCACAGAAACAGTCTTTGCAAAATTTCTAGAACAAAGTAGAAATGTACCCAATGAAGTCTTCCACCATGGAAGACTAGGTAGATTCTCCCTAAAGCCTGTTTCCAAATCAAGAGCTTTAGGGCAGAATGACCAAGATTCCCACCCGTAACAAGCAGCTACCCTGTCACTTGCTACTTCTCCCCAAATTCACGGGCCACCCACCTCTTTCCAGGGGAAACACAGAAACCATTCGGAACAAAAAAAATCACACATTCAGAAAAACGTACCATCAAGTTTCTCAGTGGGGAACTAGAGTTACTATCTCATTAGGTGCGAACACATGGGAATTTCTGTCAGTCTCTTCCATTACCTCAAATCCTAATAGCATAGCTCGCTCTGGTCAGGTGTTTGAATGTAGGTCCAAGCTCTTTTTCCCCTCACGGTTTACTATGCCCAGTGATATCATCAACAGAACCATCTGATGAGTGAAACTCACCTCTCTCGCTTAAAAATTTGTCTGCAGAAGAAGTGCCTTGTAAAGATTTCTCCCATGGGTTTTGATCTGGTTATTTGGAGAAACTCCAGGGGCACAGGGAGCTCTGAAAAGCTGTCCTCTTAAAAACGTAACATCTCTAAAGGAACCTGACACCAGGAAGGCAGCATTGCTAGGCAGAGGCCGCAGAGGGACAAAGTCTTTCACCCAAGACAAGGTCAAGTTCTGCTCATCCCTTCAGGTCTGAATCACCCATTCTCCTGAACGTGCACCCCACTTGGGCTCTGCAATTCATCTGCACCTTTCTATCCCGGCTATTACTTAGGATAAGTTAACGGCTTCGTATTCTTAGATTCTCCTCTGTGAGACCCAGTTTATAACGCTAGTATCTTCACCGAGCGAGCGGAGGAAGACCGAACGTAGCGATGGAGACGACGAAACCACGTCTCAAAATCTGCTGTAAATAACAAGTACGAACATCCACCGTGCTGCTCCACCTGTTCTGACCCCAACCTTCTTCCTACCCAGTAACCCTCATCCAACACAACCCCAGTGAGGTTGATCAGTTAAAAGTTAAAGTCAGTTAATCAGTTAAAAGCCTAATCAGTCCCCTCTTGCTCAGAAAACCTTCAGGAACTTCCCAAGAGCTGGAGCCTCACTTCAAACAGCTGGTACTGTCTCTTGCCAAGCTCACTGTGGGGGACCCCGCTGCTCCTCTGCCTTTGCCCCACAAGCCAAAACTCTAGAACTTTCCAGCTCCTCCAGCGTCCCTGCTGCAAACACCCTGTCCCTGACCCACTTACGAGTTATCAAAGGGGCTCAGGTTTGATACAGTGTCCTCCCTGAATGCTGGGTTCCTCAGAGTGCAGGAATCAGGTCTGTTTTCAGAGACCTCGCCCTGCAGACGCTGCACCTCTACACAGACATGTTTTCTTCTCATCTCCAACAGATGGGATATAAAAGCGAGGGCTCCAAACAATAAATCAAACCCCACGCACTTGGCTTTCTTAGCAACAACCAGCTAGAATCTGAAAAGCTGGCTCACCAGGTGTGGGCGGCTGGGACTGCTCACTCTTCTGGGTGTGACTCACTGGCCGGGAGACAGGACGAGGCCCGGCGGCGGCGGCCTGCACCGGCCTCTGCACCGCTTTCTGACCACACACGGGCTTTTGTGCTTGTGAAGCAACCCGCTGGGAGGAATTGGAAGGACACAGGACCCGCTGCGCCTGGCCACTGCTCCCGGAGGACAGACTCTGAGAAGGAAGCTGCTGAGTCACCAAGACACGTTTCGGGCCGTCGTCCCCGAGTGGAAGGGTGACCTATGGCGGGAGGGAAAATGCGTAAAGGAAAGATAAATGCTTTGAGAGTTCAATAAAGTTTGTTTTCCTGCACATATCACTAATAAAGTGCGAAAGCTATTTCAATAAGAATTTCCAGATGATAGTTAGCAGATGGCTGAAAAATATGTGAATGGGTATGTGTCTATACCCATACCACCCTGAAGATGCCCAATGTCCTCTAAAATGGGTGGGTGAGAGCCCCGCCCCCTTCCGTGGTCTGCTGCTGCTGGGAACCCAAGGCTCTGGGTCCGTCACCAGCTCCTCAGGATGACTGTGCCACAGAGAGAGCATGTAAGACTTCGAAGACCAAGTCAGTCATTTCTGAAACGGGCAGGGTGTTAGCCATATCCAGCAGCATCAGAAAGGGCTCAGGTACACCACAGAGGAATCCCAGAATCCCACACACACTTTCTAAATGTGACTGCAACTACAGGTAAGTCAATTTACCTTTCCAGACCCTGAAATGCAGTTCTCTTTAGATCTGTCCATGATACCTGAAAAGAAAGAGTTAGATTTTAAAGAAGTCTGCTTCAAAGTCTGAGCGAGCTCAGCAGGTATAGCTCCTTGATGAAAAGGCCTCCACAACATATGGAATTATATACGCTTCCAGCTGATAAGGGAAATTTCTCCACTGACACACATAACGCCCACGTGTCTGGCTTTTCCCCAGAAGCCGACTGTCCCCTTGAGTACTGCGCCCCACTCCAGTCCCTCTCCTGCCTGAAGCTTCCCTCCTGCCCTGTCTTTCTGCTCTATAATCTCCTCTCCAAAAGACTGTGTCCACCCATGCACAGCCTGTAGGAAAACCTGCTACCTCACAAAACCCTATTCACCCCAGTTGCCTCAAGCCAGGGTCCTATCTCTCACCTTGTCTCACAGCAAAGCTCCAGCCCTGCCCGGATCTCAGGTCAAGGTCATCCCTTCATGATAAGTAAGTTCCTGTCCCTCAGCTCAGCTGCAACCTCTGAAGGGCTGCACGAGAACCACCCACTCTGGTCTCTACTACTTTTCTCACGCCACTCTTCAGGCCAAGCCCATTCCCACTGGGGTGTTTTACATCTACCCAGGCTCATGAGAAAGTGAAGGAAGCACTGAACCTCTCAGAACCTGGGTGTGTGCCCCCTGTCTGGCTGAAGTGTTCTAAACTGTGCTTTTTCCTCTCTCAGAACTGAGGAGCCATCCAGGAGCACTCTACCACTGAGCTCTTTTCACTTGGAGACAGGGTCTTGCTATAAGGTTGAGAAGGAACCAAGCCCTGGGTGACCCAGGAATCAGTCTTGGGAACCTCCACCCCCCCCCCACCCTTCTACTGCATAGGGGCCCTCAAGCTGATGTCTTAGCTCTAAATCAAATTTAAAAATGCATCTTCTGCCCAACCTCTTCCTCTGACTGCTGGACTCAGATATCCAAGCGTCTGACCAGGATCTCCCAGAAATGTCTGCCAGGCCATCTCAGCCCTGACACCTCTAAAAGGGAACCACGTCTCACCTTGGCATTCTTTCCCCTCCCTGATCATGGGATGCCCTGAGCTTAAAGCTCAGCAGTACTTATCTACATTCACTCTCAAATTCACCTACGTTCTTAGCTTCCAATACCCATCCCCAGGCTGGGGTTATCCAAATACCCATCTCCAGCCCAGACCTCTCCCAAATTCCAGACTTAACTTATTTTCTACGCATTTCCACCTGGCTTTTGGAGAGGTAGCTCAATTTTAGCATGTCCCAAAGTAAAGGTGACCACTCCCCTCTCCCAACCTCGCTAAGTTCTCAATGATGTCCTCACTTCAACTGACAGCTGCTCAGGCCAACAGCCCTAGCGCAATTCTTTATGTGGTTATTTCTCTTTCCCTCAAACCCTGCAGCCAATCTATCAGCATATGTTACAGGCTCTTAAGCCATCTGTCACTACCTCTACTGCTACTACTAGCTGAACTAACTTGTAACTATGCCCTGGATCATTGGCAAGAGATTCCCAGTGGTTTCTCACTTCCACTCTTGCCCTGCGATGATCCATTCCCAACACTGCAGAAAGTGATCCTATTAACACAGATGTGTGGGTCCCTGGTTCAAAAGCTCACTATAACTCCCCAGACTCCCACCTGCAAAGAGAGTTCTATAAAGCCTCATAGATGTGGAACCTGACTACCGTTCTGACTTCATCTCCTCCTATAAGAGCACACCAGCCTTACAAAGTCCTCCGCCACAGGGACTTTGAACCTCCTGTTCCCACTATCTGTCAGGCTCTTCCCAGTCCTGTCAGGCTCTTCCCAGGAATACAGTATTCCCTTCCATAATCATCTCTCCCATTTTTTCCTCTCTATATTTTGCCCATCTGTTTGCTGTCTCTTCAAACTGAGAAATCCAAAGAACAAGAAATCCAAAGAACAATAATAAACTCAAGTCCCATTGTGTTTATTGTTGCTCCTGTAGAAGGTAAAACAATGAACAATGCCGCATATAACACAGCTGCTCCAATATTTAGGGAATGAACCAATCCATTGACAGGAGAAATCAACAGTAAAACCAGGTTACCTGGGTGTCGTGGTACACACCTATAAGCCCAGCGCTTGGGGAAGGTGAAGCAGGAGAATCCCAAGTTTGAATGCCTTCCCCCACCTCCAACAACGTGGCAAGGAGAAGTCTCACACTTAAAAGGGCTGAAGACGTACCCCAGTGGTTAGGTGTCCCAGGTAGATCCTACAAACTGAGGGGGGAAAAAAAAGAAGAGATTAAAACATTCAAACCAGCAAGGTGGTGCAGCTCTGCAATCCCAGATACTTGAGGTTTAAATGCTTTCTGCATTTCCCCACAACAATTTAAGTAGCAGACAAATAAGATCACATAGACCCAAGGATTTACACCTCAAAATGTCTCCAGAGAGGAAGAAGGACAACGTAAATTGCTTAAGAGTTTAATTAAAGGAGCAAAATTGAGAGGGTGGAAACATTTAGCAAAGTCAAGGGCAGTAGCCCCATTTACCTTACTAGATGTCTGTTAGAAACTGAATCTTGGCTCTAACCCTAGTTTCATCAGGTAGCACGCACTGGTGGGACCTAATATTTAATCAATGAAAACACAAGAATCTCCAGGAGAGCTTGTTAACAACAGCTGAGTCCTATCCCTAGGAGATTCTAATTGAATTTCGGCAGTGCGGCTATGTTTTCAGCCAGGACCTCAAGTAATTGGGATATAACTGCTTCGAGGGGTTGGGGGAGCCTTGCACAGAAAGGTTTCTCATTCATGAATTCACTCATGATCCAGCCAGGAGGCTAACGGACTTTCCCGGCCAGCCTAGACCTGTAATTGCGCCCATCAACCACCTTACTGTTTTTCCTCCTTCACAACCCCACCACAGCTGCAAGTTATCCTGCTAGCTCTTAACGTCTGTCTCCCCAGCCCCACCAGAATGTAAACTCTAAGACTGAAGACACTTTTTACTACTCAAGTGCTCACCAATCAGAAAAGCCTCCAGCCCAAAGCCACTCAACAATCTCTTCCACTTAGCAGTAAAACCTAACGGCGGCATCTTATAGAGCGTCCGGCACCTGGGAGCAGATGAAGGCCCCGAGCACAGGCTTGGAGCAAGGGCTTCACCCGGATACGTCCTCCTGGCCCGCAAGCCTTACACCCTTAACGACCACCCTGGCAGTGGCCCCAACCTACCAACCCGCCGGTTCTCCTCCCTTCCAGTGCACCGAGACTGCAAAAGCTCAGCCGTTACGATTCAAAGGTTCCCTTTTTTAAATAAGAGTTAAACCCTCTACTCCGAAAGCTGATTGGTCTGTGCTACAGGGAAGTTGCTTCGTGATAGGCTCACAGAGAGCGCAACGTCCTGATCACGTTCCGAGACGCAGACGCTGCGCAGGCGCACTAGCGCGGACGAGCCCGGAAGTAGTGAATCCAACGGCCCGCCACGCTCTGGGCCGCTCCACTCTCTCTGATGTGTACACTGTCGGGCATTTGTCCGTGAAGCATCCTTTGGCACGAGGATTGTCGCATGGGAGCTAAAGTCAAAGAAAGTGAGCGGACTTCTCGAACGTGCTAATAAATAGGACGGGGAGAAGGGCAAGGGAGAGTGAGGTAATCCATGGTGCAGTACTCGGCCTGTTGTCCTTTGCGCGTGCGTATTGAGCGTGCGCTCGGAGCTCTCGATTGGTCAGAGACGCGCCTCCATTTTTCTAGGAGAGAGCGGGAGAAGGAGAGCGGGATCCGCGGGTACGGAGATCTGGGGATACTGGGAGACTGGTTGAAGTGGTTGGCTGGGCCTTTAGTGGACAGTGTGAAGAGTGGAATGAGGCAGAAAAGGTCGGAAGCGAGGGAAGGCACGTGTTCCTGCGTGTTTCCCGGGTTGCGGGACTGGGCCTGCGCACGCTGTGTCTGTGCCTCGCTACCGCCCCCGGGGGTAGTAGCAGTGCTTCTGTGAGCACCGCGCCTGAACGCTCTCTCACCTGGTCCTCCTCTCTACCCCGGGTCCTGGGTCGGGGTCTTCCTGTCCTGTGCTCGGGCCTCAGTGTCTTCACCTGGGAATTGCAGAAAGTTGGCTTCTAGCCCGGCCAGCGAAGATTCTATAGGAGTTGAGAAGGGGGGGCTCGACTTTTTTTGTTTGTTTTGTCCAGTATCTGAACTTTGGCACAGTTACATTTCTAGTCCCATTTATTTTTGGAGAGAAGATGCCCAGGTGCACCTGGAACTTTCTGTCAGCTCTCCTGCCACAGCCTGCCGCACCGCTCATTTCATGATCTGTTGTGTCCCAGTATTTTCTGTCCAAACTTTTGTTTCTGTATAAACTTGAATACATTGAATGCTTTTGTGCTAATGCTTATGAAATACTTAGCCTAGCATTTAGCAAATAGAAAGTGTTTAATACATGTTGTTAGCTGGTTCTTTTGGTGTATAGTCCTGTAATTCCAGCAGTCTAAGAGGCTGAAGCAGGAGGTTTCCAAATTCAAACCGTCAGAGAAATTTATGAGTTTATCAAGACTCTCTTTTTTTTTTTTTTTTTTTTTTTTGAGACAAGGTCTCGCTTTGTAGCTCAGGCTGGCCCTGAACTCACTATGTAGCTCAGACTAGCCTCAAACTCTCAGCAATCCCCCTGCCTCTGCCTCCCAAGTGCTGGGATTACCGGCGTGAACCACCACGCCCGGCAAGACTCATTTTTAAAAAGGGTGAGGATGTAGCTCAGTGTGGCAAGTTTAGCTCCCAGTACCAGTGTTGACACCCATAATATTGCACTGTATATAAGAACTCAGACCCTGACATCACTTTTATTCTTTATTGCTGTCCCCCAAGATCCTGCATATATCCAAACGTATGCATCTGTAGATAATTGGTATCTGTTAATTGTGTCCACCAATTAAAGTGCTTTTTTGCATAAACCAGAAATCATTCTCAGCAATTTTCTATTTCCCTTTTGAATCTTAAAGTACATAGATACTTGTAAAACCATCTGCTTGCACAATCTGTCCAGATTTTTACATCTTTCCCATTTTTATAGTTGGGTCCATACTTTACAATATTTTATCAAGCAATTCTTTTTGGATACTGGGGGCTGAACCCCAGGGTTCACACTGATCTACATTCCTACCCAATGTTTTTATGTTATTGACACAGATTTTGCCAATGTGCTCAGGCTGGGCCCAAACTTGCTATCCTTCTGCCTCAGCTTCCCAGAATGCTACTGGGCCTAGTTTGGAGTTTACCTTTGAATCTTTCCAAAGTGTTCGGTTTAGGTTAGTGTTTCATAACACAATAGTTTTTGTTGCCCTTGTATATTGATTTACTACACAGTATAAGATTATAGTAATGAATGTAGTTCTCTTAAAGCAACTTTTAAGAATGAACATCATAGGGCCCGAGATTTAGCTCTGTGGTTCCAGTGCCTGCCTCGCAAGTGCAAG